>MU227297.1:3509830-3538664 GCA_018584345.1 Thuja plicata
ATAATATGGAAATAATACATACATACAACACATGCCAAAGATATAATATGGAAATGATACATACATAGTACACATGAAAAAGATAAAATAATCAGAAATGAACATGTAGATATGTATATATGAAATACTTTTGTAAAAAATGTGGCACATGCCATCTCCAAAATTTACAAAATCAATTCATATCTAATACAATATGGCACACGCCATCTCAAAATGTGCCATATGGCATCTCAACATAAGAATTTCAACTACAAATGTTTCTAGGACATCCTATTCTACTGGTGGATGATCAAAGTGAAGTCTCTTCAAACTAGTCTTTGGCTCTGATGGATCCTGCATTCAAACACAAAAGTGAAACACCAAATTAGATTACTTAATTTATATGGTTTCTAAAAATAATAAATAAAAATTTAAAATCATAGTCAACAATAATAAATATTTTTTTTTAAATTGAACTCTCATGTACCTCGCCTCTCAGTCTCCTCATGTGGTCAGGAGACCTAATATATGTCTTTAGTTGTGAAGGGACAATGCTACCAATGTCGACTCTGACCTGTATATATGTTTGCGAACATGAGATTGATGTAAGAATTATACTATTTATTGTTAAATCCTTGGTAGCACATATATGTTTTAAATATAACTCAATTAACATTAAAACTTACCACTGTTGAACTTTCTTCAAGAAATGTCGATTGGGTCATCAGTGATACAAACCCTTTGCATGGTACCTCCCTCAAACTAGGGGTGACCTACAAAAGTCAAACAGATAAGTTTCATACAATCATGACTTGATCATATTAAATATATACTTGATAGTAAACTACACACAAATAAATTTAGAAATATACGTATTGTGGGGCTATCACTGCGAATTGAGATGCCTATGACTCTATCATGGCAAACCGGTCTCATGAAATCATTAGACACCACCCTCTGTCAAATAAAACATGTAATTAAAAATGAGTATGCACAAGTGACAAGTATACATGTATGCTTAAACAATCTAAAATACTTAATCACCTTCCCCTTGTCAACACCAGATGCCTGAACCCCCTCACATCGCCCCCCAGTGGAAACTGGTGAAACCTGCATCAATATGTAATAAGATGATCATAAAAATTAGAAAATACATGTATATAATATTATAATAAAAGGAAACCAATGAGTACATTAAAATGTATGTACCATGGAAGTGTCAAGGCCAAATGAAATGGCTGAAAGTGTGGACCCCTCCACCTGTGCCATCTCCTCCTCTATCATCAATTGGACATAAATGAAACACATAAAAAAACATAAGTGGGAAATCATTATAAGAAAATTCTATTATAAATATGAACATTTAAAATTAAATACAATGTAACAAGTTAATTGTTTACTCTTACTATAACAGTAGGAGTCCATGGATCTATATGCCCCTGATGCACATCTTCATGGGGTGCTTCAATGCCTGTACTGTGTTGTGTAGTATCATCCACCTCGAACACATAGTTATATGTATCACTATCATTCAGGGGACCCAAGCACATATTCTTTCACATAACGCAAGTATGAGGCACACAAACATGTGAGCTCATGGAGGATGTGGAAGGGCCAGAAGCATTAGTATGAGGAGGAAACAATGTTGCACTCTACCTAATGAGTAGATCACTCAAGGTGTGAATGGATTGAATAGTCTGTGATCCGACCTCAGCAATAATGTCAGGATGTTGCATTGTGGGAGGTGGTGAAATCTCAGGAGGGGGGACATATGTGTGAGATTTCACCTGCTGTGCACCTAGCTTGTCTTGGGGAGCACCTAAGCTCACACCCTAGTTCTGTCTCATGCTCCAGTAATTGACTTTGTAACCGAGCACAAATTCATCACACAATTTCTGTATGAAATAGAATGGGACATCCAAATTGCTGTGGGGTGGTCTATCAAAAACCATCCACCAACAATCCCAAAATTTGTCACGTATTACATCATTTGTACACCATTTAATTGACAACTTGGTTTTTTTAGGGTCCACTTTTAAACCAATTTTTGGATCAACAAAAATGTTACATATGTCATGTTTTTTAATGTTTAGATCCATAACTTGATCGTATTCAAGCCCATCATCAAATTAGGTGTGCATGGATGCACGCCAAAGAAGTGCAACATTGTGTTGTTCTGTGAGTTTCTCCATGCTCCCAATAATGGAGTTCAATGTGGAAAACATGGGACGCAAGGTGGGGATATTCGCATGTGTTCTGATATCCTCTAAGCTGATTTAGATTATCTCCTATGAGATCCTGTATTGGTCAAGGGTTTGAGAATGGTTGGTCTTCTAAAGGCGGGGATTGTTTTGAGGTGGTTCTGGATTTTTCACGGACTGAGAGGGAGGGTTTTTGAATTGGTCTGAATCCATGTCCGATTCAAAAACAATATAGAATAAACAACATCAATTTCAACTCTAGTTTATAATCAATTTTAAAAAACAATAAACAATATCATATAAAACATAGTTAAAAAAAAATTTCAATGCAAAAACAAAAAACAAGAACGAAACTACTATATTTCACGTACCTTTATACTGTAGCCAATATGATATCAGATTCCTATCTGATATACAATTTTTTTGGCTTGGCTTCACTGCTTCAACGTTTTCACAATGAAAATGTTGAATGCAGCCGCGGGTAACAATATATTGTTACTGATGAATATCGGATATCCGATATTATTGGACATCCGATATTATCAGACATCAGATATTATTGGACACCCAATAATGCTTTAGATTTAGATTTTGGCTTGGCCAGGTGTACTGACACCCAAGCCTACTCAAAAGTCAACAAAATTT
Source organism: Thuja plicata (assembly GCA_018584345.1). Taxonomy (NCBI): domain Eukaryota; kingdom Viridiplantae; phylum Streptophyta; class Pinopsida; order Cupressales; family Cupressaceae; genus Thuja; species Thuja plicata. The sequence continues at coordinate 3,512,656 of MU227297.1, forward strand.
TGGGTGCGCTTTTGGACGAGTGAAAAATTGATTTTTTCACATCGCTAGTTTTTGGCATACCATGATCCTGCATAGACCCCATGAACCAAGTAATGGTTTTGCATGAGATCCACACCTATGGTTAAAAATCTAGATGCAATTCTATAAATAAATGAAATTTGAGTTTAATTAGAGTATACATCTATCTAGAATCAGAGTTATAGATTGCTTATTTTTGTAAACTCTATGTTATAGGTTACCTCAACAAAGCTCAAAGAGAACAAATAATTTTTTGTTAAAAAGATTTTAAGTGTACCATTATACAATTGAATTTCTGTATCGAATGCAACCAATGATTACCATGATTTTTGAGTTGTGCTTGGCAATTACTGCAAGGACACAATTATATGACTATATCCTCTTTTAATAGTAGAGTACCACTCATAAAAAATGCAAAAAAAAGTGTAAAAATGGACTTCATGTGATATTGTTTATTCTAAATATAATGAAAGAGGTTGGGTTTGAAATCACGTACCTTTTATGAAGACCAATCTAGTGACTTGACTCTAGATATAGCTATAAATTTTAGGCCCTATCTTTCAATTTTTTCAATATCAATTGTTTCTCTCTAAAGGGTTAGTCCTTGGGACTTGTGTATGGTAATAGCCCATGCCATTGTGAGTGGGATTTGTCTATGGTTACCAAAAGATACAGGTTATATTGGTACAAATTTTGGGTCATATTAATTACATTGTGGCTCACTATTAGTTTCAAACCGTGTTATCATGTATGCAGGAATTTCAGGTGGTTTTGAGCTCGAATTGTAAACAATGTCAATAACTTCACCAAGAGCTCCATTTACAAGTCTTTCTTGTGTTCATATGCTGGTTGTGTCATGGTAATCATCACAATTGGAAGATAGATTTGAAGCAGGGTGTGGATATCCATCAAAGTAGAATGGAAGGTGGGTTTTTATCAGATTTTGTAGTTGCATTAGCATGTTCCCTGGTAGACACGTACGCATAATATGGAAACATAGACAAGGCATTGTGTACCATTTGACAACATAGCTCAAAGAATTTTCATCACATGGAATGCCATGATTGCAAGATCTGCACAAAATAGATTTTTGCAAGGATGTCTCAAAATATTTGAATCAATAAAGCACTCTATAATACTTCCCAACATTGTGAGTTTTGCTTGTATTTCTTTGCACCTAATCATGGAGGTTTGGTCCACGAGGGCCTTACATACTCCAACCACATGAATAGTGATTATTTCTTTACACCTATAGTTGGTCATTATGTGTGCATAGTTGACCTTCTAGGCCATGTTGGCTATCTAAAGGACAACCTAAAATTTATTACCAAGATAACGGGTAAACCTATAATAAGAGTTGTACAAAGAATGATCCAAAATATTGATGCAAAATAATTATTACATAGTTGAATACATAAAAAACATGCACTAATCGATAGTTTTACAAATCCCAAGCTTAGAGTCTCCAACAAGGTTGGACACATATTGCAGGATGTCAAATGCCTGTCCATGAATTAATTAAATCTTATCAGGGTAGGAATTACCCCAACCCATGACTGCTACTTGCATATTATGTGTGGTAATCCATAGTCCAAACTAATTTTGTTTAGAACATTCAACTTAATACTTACATCAACAACAAAGGTAAGAGGGAAAGCTTATTTTGTTCTCAACATTTGTTTTTCAGAATTTTAGATAAATAAACCTGAAAAAGTAATAAATTATAAGTTATCCATACCTTAACTGTGGATTGCTAAACAATAATTTTGAAAAATGTCCTACATTCAATACTTGATTGTATTACATTTCATTGATAATAAAATAGGATTTGATAGTAGAGTTCTCTGGGCTAAAAATGATCCATAGGAGCTATGGAAGTATGATATCTAGTTTTTAAAATAGATTTTCTAAACTTTATTCAATTGTCATCAACTCATGTAAGATTGAAAATATCTACATAAAGTGGCATAATGTCATTGTGAAACCTGGAATTTTTTTAAAACTTAAAGAGTTTCATCCACTCAAAATCTAAAGATGTAAACACGTTTCCTACATTGCAAAAGGAAAAACTTCCCAAATTTTTAACTAAACTAAAAAAAATATTTCCTGAGGTTCTTAGATTAAAAAAAATGAGGATTTATGTGCATTTTTATCTGAATTTAACAATAGCACAAATTCATAAATTTATATTTTCTTTTACATAGGAAATCTCACATTCAAAATAAAAAAAAACTTTCGCGTTAAAAATATTTTAACAATTAGTTATTCCAATGAAGCAAATCTGCAAATAAAATATTGGACGATTTTACTAAATATTTCAACCTACCTCACATTTTCAAATTAAAAGTTTGTCTACTCGATAATTGATTTTGCACATATTTAAAGATATTTAGTACTCATCCTATTTTAATGGTACATAGCCATACACAAAAAGGAAAGAAAGTGTAGAGATGAAAACAAAAAACTTGAGACGAAGCGTTCATAACATGCAAAGAAAGTCAACATTATAACTATTCAAAATATGCAATGGATACCCCACAGGAAATGAAAAACTATAATGACAACTTCTAAGTCAAAAAGATGTTGGAGCGGCTCAAATCTGTAGAAGAAATGGAAGACTTTGCCTTCCAGAAAATATTATCATCCCGAAAATGCTACTAAAAATTACGGCTTGCGTGAGACTTTTTCGTGGGAGGTTTTTCCACTTAGAAGAACCTATTGGTTAAATATTAATTTTACATAAATGAAAATGATCCTTAAGCATTGAAAATTTTCACTAACCCCATGTTCCCATGTGGCTGCTTAAGTGCAATTTGTGCTTAAAATTAAGCAGCAGGAGTGTTCACATGCCACCACTTAAAAATTAAAAATAAGCATTGAAAAAAGGGGGGACTGGAAATAAGCAGTGGCTGTTTATTGACAAAAATGACACGTGCCTCCACAAATTATTTTGCCTCTTTTTTATATCTCCTATTTTTTCTCAAAAAACTTATATACAAAATTTATTATTAAGATTTTATTTAAACATTCTATTTTTTATGTCTCCTAAAAAATAAGCAGCAAAATTCATTTACCATGGGGCCACCAGGTCCACAAATTGCTACTAAAAATGTTCAACAATAGTTGCTAGCAAAAATAAGCTTAGCAGCCGCATAGGGACCTACCCTAAGTATAGTAGATTTTAATAGCTCAAGTCACTAAAAATTCACCCAAATCCTTTGTTGGCATGAGGTACGATCACTGCAAATCGTATAGAGGTTTGTTTCATATTTGAAAGAAGTAAACAAAATAAATAAGTGCACAATGTTCCTCTCAATCTTCCATGCTGGAAATAAACTTGCAATATATTATTTTCTGCACACAGTTGCTATGTCATCCATACTTCGTGTCTATTGTTTAATATAGCAATGATTTTTGACATCCAAACCATTACCAAAGCCTTTCTCATAATACATTTCTTATCTCTGACTCTCCCAAATCATCGCGAAGAACTGATGAACCAAACCATTACCAAATCCTGGGAGCCATTGTAGATGAGGCGATAGAAGTGATGTTTGGGGTTTTGCGGTGTAGAAATTAATATTGGCACTAGCGCCTACGAAACACAAAAAATATATCTTAGTCTGAATCTTAACTTTTATAAAATAGATATTAGTTTAGTTGATTATTTTTAAATGAGGATTATTTTATAGGACAAGTAATCTTTTGAATTTCTATTAATAGTTTTTAAATTTAGGTTAATTTAATTTTTATTTAATTATTAGATTAATTAATAACATTAAATTATAATGAGTATGTATGCACTTTTTATTATAGAGTTTATTGGTGTCTTTCATTTCTTGGTAATTTATAATTGATAAAATAATTTATGCTTATCTTAGGGGGGGTAATTATTATCGATTTAATACTATTAGAGATGAAAAGGAGAATCAATTAATCTGGTTGGTTTAATAATTTATTGATCTATAGTTTCTTTCATGATTATTGCTCTATAATTGGAGACTATTTATATCATTGTTAGATTTAATTGTACAGTGTGTTACGTTCATTTCTTCATGATGTAAATGATGTTCCTTCCTTGAGTGTTGTTTACTATGGGTTATTAAATCTAGGAATTAAAGTTCCCTAGGAAGGATACAGAGGTTGGGAGATGAATCCGATTTCCATCTTATGATGTGGTGTGTGTGTGTGTGTGTGTGTGTGTGTGTGTGTGTGTTTGTATGGATTTATTACCCTAAACTGTCCATGTAAACTCATGTTGTAATGAAGTTTCTGAGTGTGTATATATCTATGTGATCGTTCCTGTTATTGTGTGGAGAACTAGATTAGGTATATCTCTATTTCAACCTATGCTAGATCTATGTAGGATCTGTGAGCCTAGGGTAGGTTACCTAGTTGTGTCGTAGGGGTGGCTTGCAATAAGTGTCAGGGCTGGCAGGTGGCTGCCAGGATCGCTTATTGTAAGTAATCTTAATAAGTGAAAACATAATGTGTAATTGAGAGGTCTTAAAATGAATTAATAAGATGTGTTTTCCTCACCCATGCTTGAGCACTATTATAGGCTAAGATGGAGGATGAGATTATTTTTTTCGCCTTGAGGGTTGCGTGTCTGGCATAGTTAGTGACTTTGTCATTTTGAGAGGTCGTTGATACCATGTATGGTCACTTGAGTGCCGAGATCCATTGAGATTACTAGGAAAAACTTAAGGGTTAGACGTACATGATGACACCTTCCTATACACAGTCTAGATTTCCTACATGTGTCAGTTGCCTCTGGATTAGTGAGTCTTACCTTTCATTATGTGTAGTACACCTAAATTTAGAGAGCTATCATGATCTCCTTGCTTAGTGGTTACTTCCTTCTTTGGTTTTGGATATCTGAGTGGGGTTTGATGTTATCTCCTCGGCACGGTGGGGTGGATTCTTATAGTTTAACATAGACGGGTGGTAGTGATTCTTTACCATTTGAGATTCGACGTCCTTGTTCCAGTGCTTGATGATACTTATGCAGATGAACTCTTTATGATTATTCATTGGTGGTTATGTACTTATAATTCACTATATTATAATCTTGTATTAGCGTATTGCATGTGATACCTAATTTGAATAATATATTATATTGTTAGAGTGATTACTACATACCCTATGACATGTGCAATGGATGTGAGTTTATGTAGGTTTCATGGTTATCCATGAGGTTTGTAATTATTGTTTATAAGTTGTATTTGTTACATCTATTTATATGAAATCTTTTGTTATGGTTATTTAGTTGAGTTTTACTTTTACGTAATTCTACGTCATGGAATCCTTGAGTTTTGTAAAATATATTTGTATATGTTTATGTGAGTAAATGGTAATTGCTTCCGCATTAATGTATGTCTTATTAAACTTTAGAAAAAAAAAAAATTCATCAAACTTAGTATCGTGTTCTAGGTTAATCTCTCTTGGGTTCCCTGGCGGGGCGTTACACTCCCCATAGGAAGCCTTTTGGCTAATCAAGAAACATGCCATTATTTCTATTAATTCAATTAAACAAATCAAATTACAACTCTTTAATAATTGTTCCTATTTAAAATCTGATCTCTCCTCCCTTATGACTAACATTTACATATATATGAGGTTCACTCTTCCTAAAGAGTACTTTAGAATCATTATTCTACTTCAATCTTTATGATGTCGAAACCCAATCTTGTGTTAGCCTTGTCAAATACAAACTAGAACCTTGAATATGATTTATTTTACAAAAGGATTCAAACCTTTGCTCTTCTTTTTGGAGTAAAATATAGGTGTCATGCAACCTTTCAAAGAGTAGAACAAAGCATTTAAAACCACTTATACTTTTATTAATACTCTTCAGGAAATCTATTGAGCTTTTTTGGACTGTTATAAGATAGTATTCCAAGCCTGGAAATAATTCCATTTAACATGCTCATGAGAACATGGAAATGAGACATACAAGCTTAGTTGTTTAAATAAAGTCTTGAAAATGATATAGGACCTCTTGATAGTGAGCTTTATTTATTCATCAAAATAGACTTTGATAAATCTACTAAGGTTTTGAGATGTTCCACCTACCGGTTACTTTATGATGGTGTAAGTTTACTATATGAAGAAAAGGTCTTTTATTGGGAAGAATGATGCCATGTTCTCTTCTTAAAAAGGTTATGTAATGTTATTTAAAATAAATTGATTAAATTGTTATTAGATCATGAAATTAAAAGTGATGTTTTATTAAAAAATATTTTAAGATATTTTTCAAATAAATTTTGAAGGGAAAAAATTAATCAATTAATAAAAGAAGAGTTGAACATAAAACATCTAATGTATTTTTATAAAAAAAATTGAAAAATCAAATATCTAGTTTTCATCTTTTGGCTAAAGGACAAACATTATTTTCTTTCTAGATTAAATTTATCTAATGAAAATCCCCATATCTATTAGAGGCAATCCCATTTAGAGATTTCATATGCATAGAAATATTATTTCATGAGCATATTAAAGATTTTAGTATTTGCAAGTTGTATTTTTAGATAATATTATAGTTTATGTATATATTAGTTTGATATTGATAGTTTTCTAATTTATGTATTGTGATTACATATCTAAATTTGTATACATGTTGTTGTTGGTATTTCAACAATAATATGTTTTTTGTTTCAATTGTGTAGATTGTTTAGATATTAAATTATAGTATTTTTAGTCCTATTAGAAAAATTATTTATAACATCTATTCTAAAGAACCTTGATTTAACTATAATTTATAGAAGAATTTGGACTTATGTGCATGTTTGGGATCCTATTGTATGAATACTTTCTCTCTCAAATATTATTGAGCTTTATTGTCCCTTGGAGTTGGAGCTATCATACAATGGATGAGTTCTAGCACATTACCTTTTGGGATATATTACTTTGATCAATGATAAATACTTTGAAGTGCCATACAAAGTTAAAGGTTAAGATCTTATTGAAAGGACATTATTTTTCAAGATTTACGCCATAGCCTTTGTCGACTAGATTTTATTCCTTTTATGCAAGGCATGTAATGAAAATTACAATTGTAGAAAATTACAAAGAAGAGAAAATACACATAACACATAATTTATGTGGAAAATCTTGATAAAATTATACCAAGAAAAAAACCACAGACAAATATCTTTCAATATTATTCTTAGGATTTTTCACAGTTACAACAATCCTCAAAACATATCGACAAACATGACTTCGAGTTGCATATAACAACCAAGTTGCAGAGTCCTAATTTTAAACCACTTACTAAATTTAGTAAGCATGACTCGTACAACTACATGTACAACACTTATCAAAATTACTATTTTTGGTAAGTCACTGGGTCAAAATGGCTTACTATTTATAGTAATTCAACTCACAAATAACATCTATTTATAGTAAGTCTCCAGTAATTTTTCTAGCAAATATATCAATAGATGATTCTCCATGATTAATCAACCCCATTTGATGACTCAACCACAACTAGATTATTCTCCATGATGAATCAACCACTGCTAGTGATTCTTCATGATGACTTCTCATTCCAACAAGGCGTACATCTTTGTTGAGGAGAAATTGATATAATAAAGGGGTCACAATTTTAAAATAAATGTCTCATGCTAGCTATATATTCCTTAGTAATTTTGTACAATTATGAGAAAGGATTTATAGCATCATGTTAGTGTGTTGTACAAATCTTGGAAGGTTGGTTACAAATTTCAATGGTGCTTTATAAATTATGGTCAAGTTTTGTAGTGTTTTAAGTAGTCATAACTCATATGTAGAGGATTTGCATCAATCTATTTCGTCTATTCAGAGTTGAGATTAATTTATTTTCATTACATATTTAGTTAAAAAAACCTTACAACCTACTGTACAATATGGTATTAGTATTTCATCATATTTATGGTTAGTATAGGCTTGATATATTTACTAATGAGATTATTTTAGTTAAGATTTTTCCTATTATAAATAGAGATATTGCATGAAATTTAGCTTTCATTTTTATTTTTAGACTATATGAACTTGATGGTTCTCAATTGTTTCTGTATAGCTTTATTTAGAGGTTGGAAGGAATTGCAATGAAATCCCTTCATGAATATTGCATTGACATTTTAATAGAACTTGGATGGTATCACCACCAAACTAGATTAGTAGTCATTCATTATTTACCAATGCATGCATTTTAATTACGTATCTTGTTGCTAGTAAATAAAATAAATTTAATTATTTTTGCAATCTAAGTATTGTATGCTCTCAGATGTCAAAATTAAAAAACTGTTAGAGTTATTTTATGATTATGAGGAAATTTTTTAAGATATTAATCAATAGAAAAATAAGTGTGCTAGGCCTTACAAAAGTACATCCCTGATACAAAGTGACCAATGGTTCTACAAGTATCCTTAGGGTTTATCTTCACAACAAGATTCTTAGGCGCCTAATCCAATATGTCATGTAGTCTAACCTACCCTAGGTTGATTCTTCCTCACAACTTTTCCTATGCCCACTCCAAGTGTCTTGTCCTAATGTGGCAATCTATGTCACAACAAGGGATTCCCAATTCCCTCCTTGAATCTTGAACCCTCAAGACCTACCTTAGACCTCACTTCCACTTTGCAATTAGGATCTCATAAAAAAAAATTTCCTATTGGTGTGAGTGATTTTATTGACTCCTATCCACATAACATGAATAATTGTGAAGGTTTGTAACCACTGTCAAATACCCACAAAGCACTTTGTGTTATTAGGCCTAGCAGGGGGCCTAATTCTAGTAGCCCTCCTAATTATCTATTCTGGATCTAAACTCCAATTCTCCTTAAAATTCATAAAAAAATCATGGATTCTGATACCCTTTTGGACCAACTCTAGAATACCCCAAAATGGCATCTGGGTTTTGGGTTTGACTAGGTCAACCAATTTTGCACCCAAATAAATCTACTCGGCCTAGTTACTTAGGGCTTGTTCAAAACCTTCTCCAGTCGAGGAATTATATCAAACCAATCACTTTCCTTTTAAAATTATACTCCAAGGAATCCATCTATGCACCCATGGAACTCACACAATCTTTCTATTCTTCTGAAACACCTTTCTACCCATTCACAATCTTGCCGCCTACGAAGAACCAAGCCTATGGAAAAAAAAAATTGATTGTCTTGCCTTTATTAAAACCAAATGAATCTTATTATGCATAAAAATACCTAACATTCCCCAAAAGGATGGAAATTTCCTATGGTAGAATGTTAGGTTATGGACATTTCTATCCAAACCCTCATTTAGGCTCCTTCCTGGACCAGCCAGAACAAACAAGGTTTGATCTCCTTCTTGATTGCTTCAAATTCACTCCAAACCAATTGAATTAGATTTAAAACTCATAAAATTACCCAAGCATGTATATAACCTTTGAATCCCAATCAATAGAGCATCAAAATGTCACGAGTGCAGTAAAAAAACAATGAACGAATTCTGATTCAACAAAGAAAAATATCTTTCATTCAATGCCCAACTCTTCGTTACATATTTTATTTATTTCTATGACCAAATAGAGCTCAATTACCATTGGTTGTAACCATTTGTGAACTTCCTATTTGTTAAGAAACTTCTTGACAAGTTTGTAAAAATTTGTTGATGACAACATTTAAGCAACTTTACATATTTTTAGACATTTTTTGAATTTGTCACATTAAGTGACTTCTTAGACTCCTAATCCATCCAAGAGACCTAAGAAAACCTTGAAACATAATTGTGGATCATTTTACATGATTTTACATGAATTGACCCAATTGACTCTAATTGCATAACTAGGCTAATTAGGTCTTACATTGCACCAACACATAGAAAAACATCAAAGGCCATTGGAAACGCTTCCTATTGGAAACAAAAACCAAAAGTGGATGGATCATGAGGATTGATGGGTGCTCCTACACCATACTCCTCGGGTAGACAAAAATCAAGTCCCTTGAGTTTCTAGTTATTGTAGATTGGATCCATGCTTCAAAATATTTGTTCCATTCATCCATGTAGCGTCAGAATTAGGTGATCCAACCCACTTGACCAAATAATCCTTGTAGGTTCCCTTCCTGGTTTTCCTCACCACCTTGCTATCCAAAATACTCTCCAAATTCATTGGTTCACTAGGAGGAAGGTTATTGACCCAATCCTCATATGTGGTTTCATGCACTTCAACATAATCTTCATTTGTACCAAGGGGTGGCCTGTAAGGAAATAAGTTTGCTACATTGAAAATGGGAGAAATTCCTAAACCAAGAGGTAGCTCAATCTCATAAGCACTAGGACCAATTTTGTACACTATCTTGCAAGGTCCTATCTTCTTCATAATCATCTTTTTAGGTTGGCCCTTATGAAATCTCTCCTTCTTGAGGAAGGCCATGACAAGATCACCTTCCTTGAACTGGACATCCCTTTTCTTCAAGTTAGATTGGTCCTTATACGTCAAGGCAGTCTGATCCAAGGTATTCTTCACCTATTCATGCACTTCTTTCATGGCAGTGGAAAATCCTTCCCCTTGATCACTTCTCCTCTTTGTACCATGCAAGTCTTTGAGCTCCAAGACTCCCTAGGATGGAAACCATACACCACTTCAAAAGGGCTCTTCCTGGTACTTCTGTTCATAGAATAATTGAAAGCATACTCTACTTGGATAATGACCAGATCCCAAGCCATGTCATGTTCCTTATTCAGACACCTTAATAGGTTCCCAAAAGACCTATTTACCACCTCTGGATGACCATCTATTTGGAGATGGTGGGAACATGAGAATGACAAGTGTGTACCAAGTTTTTTTCAATAGTGTACGCCAAAAATGACCAACAAATTTGGAATCCCTATTTGTGACAATGGATAAAGGAAAACCATGTATCCTAACAACCTCTTTAAAGAAAAATCCTACAATATTTGAAGCATCATTGGTACATTTACAAAAAACAAAGTGGGCCATCTTACTAAACCTGTCATCAATGACAAAGACAATGTCATAACCCCAAGGAGTCTTTGGGAGGCCCAAAACAAAGTCCATACTCACACTCTCTCAGGGTCAAGAAGGTATTGGTAGGGGTTGATACAACCCTATATTTGAGTATACACCTTTGGCCCTTTGACAAATCTAACAACTTGCCACAAAATTCCTCACATCCACCTGCAACTTAGGCCAATAGTAGAACTTTTTAAGCTTCTCTAAGGTGATATCAAGACCAAAGTGTCCTCCAATGAATCCTTATGCTTTTCTCTGATAATTTTCTCTCTCATGGAACATTTAGGAACACATAACTGGCTCCCCTTAAACAAGAGTCCTTCCTACAATACACAGTCAGAAAGATCCACATGAAAAGTATTAGATAAATTCACACAAACATTATAAGCATCCTTAAAATTAGGATCATCTCCATAGAGTTCTTTGAGAGATTCATTCCCATATTGTGCAACTAAACTTCTTGAATTGTGATCATCCTCCTACTAAGGGCATCACACCTTTATTTGCAACCCCCTTCTTGTGCTTTATAGTAAAATTATAAGCTTGCAACTTTTCCACCCACTTAAGATGTCTTTGATTCAACTTCTCCTGGCGATTCAAGAAGCTCAAAGCATGTTTATCTGTATATACAATGAATTATTTAGATAATAAATAGTGTCTCCATTTTTTAGTGGCTAAACCCTAGCATATATTTCAAAGTCATATGTGGAATACTTCTACTTGGCATCATTTAGTTTATCTGAGAAAAATGCAATGAGATGACCATCTTGACTCTACACTTCTATTGTAGCATACTTACTGGCATCACACTCCACTATAAATACTTTGTTAAAATTAAGAAGAAATAGAGTGGGAAATTCTACAACCTTCTCTTTCAAAACCTGAATACTATCTTCTACCTGAATAGTCCATGCAAACTTACACTTCATACCCCCTTTTATGGTGTTCAAAAAAGGAGCAACTATGTGATTGAACCCTCTGAAAAATTTACTATATAAGGTGGCTAGGCCATGGAAACTCTTCACATCCCTAACAGACTTAAGAGTAGGCCAATTTAGGATTTCTTCCACCTTGGAAGGATCCATTTTAATAACACCTTGAGAAATTAAAAACTCAAATACACAAGTTCATTTTTAAGAAACTCACATTTCCCCAAATTGATCATAATCTTGTTCTCATGTGGTTTTTCCAACACTTTTACCAACACTTACTCAAGATGCATCAAATTATCCTCCTTGGTCCAGCTAAAGATTACTATATCATCAAGATAAACCACAATAAATTTTCCTATGAATTCTACCAACACTTCATTCATTAGGCGCATAAAAGTGCTCGGAGCATTACTTAACCCAAATGGAATTACAAGCCATTCATACAAACCTTCATTGGTTTTAAAGGAAGTCTTTCATTCATCCCCCTATCTTATTCTGATATGATGGTATCCTAATTTCAAATCCACCCTAGAAAAGTAGCATGACCCACCTAGATAATCCATGAGGTCCTCAACCCTAGGCATGGGAAACCTATATCTGATTGTAATCTTGTTGATTTCTTTGGAGTCCATACACATTCTCCATTTTCCATCCTTCTTTGGAGCTAGAACTGTGGGCACTGCACATGGGCTCAAAATTTTCCTAATGATTCCTTTGTCAAGTAACTCTTTCACATGTCTGGCTATCTCCTCATTTTGAGATGGTGTCATCTTATAAGAACAATTATTGGGTAGGGTGGCTCCAGGAATAAGATATATCTAATGGCTGATGTACCTCATAGGTGGTAATGAATTAGGGGCATCACTGACTACAATCCATTGGTACTTTTCCAACAACTTCAAGACTTTAGAGGGTACCTTCTTGGTTTCTTTATTCTGCAAACTATAGTTATCTGTAAGCTTCATCATGAGGGATAACCTTGACATTTCTCTTCTTTCATCAAGTTTAAAAATTCCTTCCCATTAAATAACATGACACCAGATTCACTGTCCTTATCTCATAGGTGTTATAATAGAGGATCCATCTTATACTATCTACCATTCTTGGTTATCACATAGGAATTATTTTCCCCATAATGCTGGGCTTTGACATAAAAAATCCAAGGGCGTCCTAATAATAGGTGAAATGCATCCATAGGAATAATTTCACACAATATTATATCCTTATACTCACCTATTTCAAACTCAACCCATGCTTGTTCATCAACCGTAAATTTTTTATTCTTATTCAACCATGAAATCTTGTGAGGGCTAACATGAGGTAATATTTTCAATTTTAAATTCTCTACCATGACTATAGACACTACATTCTCTATTGAGCCAGAATCTACAATAATTTTACAAAACTTACCTTGTGCCTTCCCTTGAGTTTTGAACATAGTCTTCCTATGTGGTGGCTCTTGCTTCAAAGGTACATTGAGTAAGTTTCTTTTGATCATCGTGATATCTCCCTTGAAAGAAGGTGTTGTACTACCCATTGGTGTGTTGATACTTGGACAATCCTTATCTTGAATGAGTTGATTTCTTCTATCCCCTCCTTGGGAACTTGATTCCTTCTCAAGACACTGACTCATTGTGTTCCCTACTTGATTGCAGCTAAAACATCTCCCTATGAACACACCAAGTCCCCTTCCTTGACCTCCACTTCTTCCTCTAAAGCTATTAGGCCTTCTACCACCTCTAAATCCTCCTCCTCTATTTCCTGACTCCATATTGGGATCTTGTTTCCCATACTAACTGACTTCTCCACTTCTTTATTTTGATGTATGTCTTCCCCCAATTGTCCCTCTATCTCTGAGATTTCTACCCCCTCTGTTCTTATAGTTTTGTTCTCCTTTTCTCCTAATCTTCTCCTCTAATCTTAGTGCTAATTCAAAGCACTGTGTACTGACTCAAGGGCTACAATACTAATCTCATCTTAAATATTTTCTCAAGATATCTAGACATTTGTCCACCTTCTCTTCTTCCTCCTCTTTCTTCCTTGCTCTAAGGCTCAACCTATGGAATTCTTCAGTGTATGAACTCACATCCAACTCCCTCTTTCTAAGGTTCTACAATTACTTAAACATTTGGAGCCCATATTCTATGGGTAGGAATTGATCCTTTATCCTAGTATTCATTCTCTCCCATGAAGCTATCTTACTCTTTACCTCTTGTATCTTTATTCTTGAAAAACATTCCACTATACCAAGTCAGATCCTTTCAATCTTGACTTAGAAAATCCAAATTTCTTCTCCTTAGGGACTTATTTAACTTCAAAATGATTGGTGAGTGTTTCTATCCAATCTAACAACTCCTCCCCATTCATACTACCACTATAAATTGGTAGACCTTCTAAGTTGTCCCTATTCAGTGACTTGAGGGCATCCACCAACACTTGTTGGTCTGCGGGTGTAATGCCCCACCAAGGAACCCATGGGGAATTAACCTAAACATGATACTATGTTTGCAGAATAATTTTTTTTTTAAGTTTACAAACAAGAACATACATCAAAGTGGAAGCAATTACCAATAATAACATGAACACATACAATCATAGATTACAAAACTCAAGGGTTCCATGATGTAGAATTACGTAAGACCAAAACTCAATGAGATATCCATAACAAAATATTCTAATTATTAAAAATAGATTACATAATAAACATCAATGAAATAATTACAACATTATAACTGATACCATAAGGTATACATCAAACCTACATCATCTACACATGTCGCAGGGTATGTGGTAATCACTTAATACAATAATATTATAGTTATCAAGATCAAGTATCACATGCGATATGATCAATAAAATATACAATATGGAAATGATAAGATCAAAACCTCCAACAAGAGAAAGATAAGTACAACTAAACTAGGAATGTCTAGCACTAGCACATGAATGTTGGAACCCAAACGGTAAAGAATCACTACCACCCGTCCATGTGAAACTATAAAATTCCACTCCACCGTGATGAGGAGATAACAATAGACCCCACTTGGATATCACAATAAGAAGCCAAGATCATCTAAGTAAGGGAATCCTGAAAGCTTACTAACTCAAGGTGTGCTAATCATGTTGCAAGGTATACTCACTAATTCCTAGAGGCAACTGACACACATAGGAAACCTAGGATATGAAAAGGAAGGTGTCATCATATACATCTAACCCTTAATTCTCAACCTGGTAGTCTCTCTATACCCCAACACTTAAGTGACCATATACGGTATCAATGACTTCTCAACCAGATGAAGCCATTAACTATGTCAGAACCATACCTCATAAGGTGGAAAGCATCATCTCATCCTCCATATTTTCCTATAAAAGCACTCAAGTATGGGTGAGGTACCATTTATTTGTTGGAAACTACAATTGAAATTTTTTTTATATTGCCATTGATGTCAAACCTTAACTGGTAATACAATTACTATCTTCTAAAGTGTCATCTCAATTGATTGATGAAGAAGATTTGAAAAGGAGAGATAACAAGAAGGCCCGGTGAATGGTTGAGTTATGTGAAACTACAATAGGTAATTGATGAGATCACACCTTAAAAAGGTAATATATTATTTATCTTAAGTCTAAGTGAAGTTTGGATGACTACAAGTTTAGTCTTGACTGATTTATAGAGCATAATAATATGGAACTTAAGTATGTGTCGAGTAATGCTGAGTGATGCGGGTGTCAACTGAGCCTGAGTATATGCTGAGAAAATTTAGTGTCGAATGAGTATCAAAATGTGCTGAGTGTCAGAGAAATTACTGAGTTACACAGAGATGACCGAGCGACAGAACACACTATTGACTGAGTGTCAGTATTATGACAGTTTGAGAAAGATTTGAGATCCCATCTGACATAGTTAATTTTATTGGGATATGTGAAGCATATTTAAGATAAGGATTATTGCTATGGATAATTAAATGAGAATTTAATATATGTTTAACCATTTTATGTATGGATTAAAGAAGGATTTTTATGATGTATTCTACAATGTAGATGGAAACAAAATGATGGAAGGATTCGTTGGATCTGACCTAAACCTAAGATCTACGGTGATGATTAAGTGACAATAGATCACACTACCTAATCAAAGAAGTATACATTTAACCTAATTTAAGGTTATGTTGAGGTGTTATGTAGTTAATTCAATTGATTGGAAAAATCTAAGCAGAAGGAAGAGAAGGTTGAAGAGAGCAGTACATGAGTGCACAGTGGCGATTGCTTGATGGATTTCTGAGCAGATCAGAGTGATAAAGATGAAAATGAAGGCCAGTTAATGAATTATCATTTGAGCTATAATTGGATCTATATTTTCAAAGTAAGTTGTATGTTTCAAATCACAATTTGTTGTTACTTTCTAACCATTGTATTAGTAGCAAAATCCCTTTAAACAAGGTTGACCTAACAATCATGTTGTTAAATCCTTTAATCAAGGTGACATTCTAATGGAATGGTCTAAGCCCTCTAACAAGGCTCACTTCTAACAGAGGGATTAAATCCTTTAACCAGGTCACATTTAACAGTGTGTATTGTAACCTTTAACCGGGTTGGCTTTTCATAGAGCTCACTTCAAAAGAGTGAAAAATTGGTAGCACGTTACTGGTGGTTTTTCCCATATTGGGTTTCCATGTTAAATCCTGGTGTCAAATTTGTGTGAATGTTATTTGATGTGTTGTACTATTAAGATTTTTATATTCTACAAATTGATTATAGTATGAAAATATACAACAAGTTTATATTTTTGATCATATGCTATAGAGACTGAGTGGATTACTGAGTGGATGTGAGTTGGTTGATGTATTTAAAAGTTCAATTGGTACATCTGGACCCTGGATAACTGATTTTCCCCCCCTCTTAGTTATTCTAAATCATTATAACAATTGGTATCAGAGATATTATGGTTCTTGTAGAGAAAAGTTTGAAGGTACTTGAAGCTAAAGATCAAGATGTATAAAAAGGAGGTACCAAGGCTGAACAAGGAGAACTTCCCTGCATGGAAAAGTTTGATGAAGCTACACCTAGCTAGTATTGGAGATTCAAAAAAATAATTTATTGAACATGATTACATAATAGTGCCTGCACCTATGAAAACCCAGTAGATGAATAAAAAAAGAAGAACACAACCAAGAAATGTTAGAGATTGCATCAGCCCTAAGCTATCCTGAATTTAAAGACACAAAAGATTGCAAAATTGTAAAAGAAATGTGGGCTACACTAGAAAATATCTATGGAGGTGATACAAATGTACTGAGATCCAAATCTAAAAGCTTGAGATGTTTGTTTGATGAAATGAGAATGCAAGGTGGTGAAACTATTGTTCAGTATTGTAGCCAAGTTAAGGAGGTTGTAAATTCTATTAGAGGAACCAATGGAACTATTAGTGATGATACTATTTTTGATTAAGGTAAATACAGGTTTTGAAAGGACCTCAAAACCTTTTACATAAAAGTACTAGAGATAAGAATCAACAGCCCTTACACACATAGAAATCCTACTATAAAAAAAAATAAGACCCCGACGAACCCCCATTAACACAAAAAAGGAAAACAAAAAACTGCCAAAAAGAAACACAGTTTCCAGCACATAACAGAAATAAAAACTACTTTATACTTTCATAGGCTTCCTTAGCCTCTTTCTACATATCTTCCATTTTATCAATGGAATATTTTAGCACTTTCATATCCTTTGGAATCTCTAGAATTTTCCTTTTGATGCCACTTCAAGTTCTGTTACCTAGGCCTGAGCTCCCAGCTTTGTCTTCTAGCTATCATCTAGCTAGTACCCAGGCCCGAGTTTATGATCATGATGATACTGTTATTAGAAAGGTACTAAGAACCTTAATTCCTATATATGATATTAGAGTATCTGCTATACAAGAATGGGGATGTACTCCTGGTAACAACTTAACTCTGGAAGGTCTAGTTGGTAGACATACTACTTTTGAGATGTCAATTTTTGATAATTTCACTCGTAACCATGTTGATTCTACATTCAAATCACAATTGACTCATCATAAATAAAGAAAAGGAAAAGGAAAATATGTGAATAGAGACAGTGAAACTTCTAATGAATATCTGGATGAACTTGAAGCACTTATGGCTAGAAGACTACAGAGAGGAAGAGGAAAATTCAAAGGTAAACTTCCTATACTATGTTTTTCATGTAAGAAAGTTGGCCATATTACTGCAAGATGCCCTGACAGGAATCACAAGGATGAGAGAAGAAAAATAAAGTATAAAGACAAAAGGGATGACAAAGATTTAAGAAAGTATAAGGACTATAAAGAAAAGGGTAAGAAATCTTGGTATATTGCTGAAGAAGAAACTAATAGTGAATCTGATAAATCTGACGACAGTGATATAGAAGTTGTTTATGTAGCTATGATAGATGATTGTTATGAAGATGAGAAAATTGCACTTATTTATTATAGGATTAAAGGTGATAGATGGATAATTGATAGTAGATGTTTACATCACATGACTCGTGATAAAAGTAAATTTGAAACCTTAAACTATTGCAAAGGTGGTAGTGTTAAGTTTGGTAATGACAAACCATGTCCTACGAAATTAAAAGGATCAGTAAAATTGACTAGTAAGACCATACGTGACAATGCCTATTGGGTTGAAGGAATAAACTGTAACTTGTTGAGTGTTGCCTTGTTAAATAATTTTGGATACCAAGTTGAGTTTCATCACAGAAAAGCTAAGATTTTTGATGCTACTGGTGAACTGATTGGAAGTGGAGAACATACAAGAGGTAATTTTTTCTATCTATGCTTATGATGAGACATGTTTTTTTGCATAATATGATGATATATGGTTATGGCATAAGAGGTTATGTCATGTGAACTTTGACAATTTGGTAAACATTAGTAAGATGAAAAGAGTAAGCGGGTTACCAAGATTGAAAAAACCTGATAATGTTATGTGTAATCAATTTTAGTTGGGCAAAATGACAAAGTCTAGTTTCAAGAGAAAAAAATATACTTTAGATGATGTTTTGGAATTAGTTCATACTGATCTTTGTGGACCTGTTGGTGTACAAAGCTACCGAGGTGATAAATATTTCATACTGTTTGTTGATGATTACTATAGAATGATGACTGTAATGTTTCTCAAAGAAAAATTTGATGCCTTTCAATTGTTTAAGTGGTATTTGGCAAAATTTGAAAAAGAGATAGGTAAGAACTTGAGATGTCTAAGATTCGACAGATTAGGAGAGTTTATATCTAATGAGTTCAACTTATTTTGTAATGATAGAGGAATTTAAAGATAGATGTCTTCTCCAAGGACTCCCCTATAGAATGACATAGCCAAGAGAAGGAATAGATAAATAATTGATTGTGCTAGAACACTGATGATAGAAAAGAATGTTGCACAAAAGTACTAGAAAGAAGTTGTAAGTATAATAGTCTATACCTTAAACCGAGTAGAAGTTAAGAAAGGTACTGATATTACACATTATGAGTTATGGTATGGTTATGCACCTAATATTATATTGTTAGGATTAGGTAATACTGAAAGGGGGGGTGAATTAGTATTACAAAACTTATTCAAACTTTTCAACCAATTAAACATTAACCATATTCTTGTAGAAATGAAAAGAACATAAGAAAATAACATAGTACTCATAACACAATAATTTTTTTGTCGAGGAAACCTTGGCCAAGGGAAAACTCTGGTGGGGATGGTACCCACAACCATGCACTAAAGTATAGTGTCCCTATTAGGAGACCTAGCCCTGTTAGGAGCTGAATATTACATAGTACATTTCCTTGTTAAAGGAATTACAACCCTGTTAAAGGTATACAACACCCTGTTAGGGGCCAACTGAGCTTACAGCTCTTACAATGTAATTTCGTTACAAAATGTTCTCAGTAATAAACCAAAACAAGCATCTCTAATTCTTAGATAGTTCCTGTCATAGCCCATCAATGATCTTTGTCATCCTGATCTGCTCTGCAATTCACATATCATCCATCCAATAATCTCACATACATCCATATATTTTCTCAACAAAAATTTCTCCATATATATATTATCTCTTAACTAAGTTGGCTCTCTTAACCAAATATTACATAGTCGACTCTCAATACAAAATAAATTTAATAAAAAAAATATCAAATGTAAAGACAACACTCTTACATAATCAAATTTTAGGTTATCAACAACCATAATCCAACTCTGATTGCCTAGAGTCCATGTCATACTCTTTGAATCATCACTTCTGTCCAACTGCTCTGTATCACTGTTCTGTTGTTGTCTATCTATCTTCAAATCTCTCTAACTTGTTGTAAAATTTACAAAAAAAAAATATTTCCTAGGTGGAGGTCACATATACCTCATAATATCTTCCTCTAATCTCACTTTCCCTAATTCATCGATCTCAATCTTCGATACCCAAAATACCTTTGTAACTCTACTTTTGTACTTAGTCGATTTCAGAGTCATCAAAACTCAACTTCATAGGGATTAATCTGTAACTCAAATGTGTTGCAGTAAATTAAAACCAAAAAGTGAATCTCACCATGCAAAATAGATCACTTTCCAACAATCTCTCCCTTTGGCATTGATGGCAACACTTAACAAAAAATGACTAAGTGTTCCAACAAAATTGTCTCTCCTTCTTTCTCTATTTTGTTTTTCTCTTTTCTTCTTTTATATTTTACTCCTCTTTATTCATTTTACTCTTTCTTCTCCCATTAATTTTTATTCTCTTCTCCCCCTTTAACAACAATGATAAAGGTGTATACAAAGTAATAAAATCAGTGGTTGCTCACTAGTTTTAGAACATCTTGAAAGGAATCTTCCAAGATCTTCACTTCTGTACTCCATGACTTCAGCAATAATTGACTAACATGAATTAGTCCATTTAATGCAAATGATGTAGTCTTTGCTTCTTTCAAATCTATAGGCATAAAATTAGTCAATGCATCAGATATCTTCTCCAAGTTTGATAGGTGTGCTTCAATTATGGATAGCTTAGGAGTGATTAAACTCTTCAACAAATTGAATCTAGTTAGTACTATCCCTTTCTCATTATCCAATACATCTAGTTTTTCCAGAATTCTAGTTACTTCCTTGTCTAATTTTTTTATAGATTGTGAAGAGGTCTCACAATTGTCCATCATATTATTCAAATTTTCCCTTTCCTTGGCAATGATGTCTTCAATGTTCTAAATATGCCTGATAGGATTCATGCAGTAACTGAACAACTTTCTTCCATGTCCAATGCAACTCTTAGCATTTGCAGTAGTGGTTTTCAAAATGCTCAAGTCCCAAGAGATGGACTTGCAAACTTCAGATAGCTTCTTCTCAGAGTAGTTCTTTTCTGCCTTCTCCTCTGCAATCTTTATCAAACTCTCATAATAGCCATCAAATTCATCAAGGGTTATCTTTAGGTTTTTAATGTCATCTCTATGCTGGAAAAAAATAGGTACTATAAGAAATTTGTTCACAGTATCAATTTATTTGTTTATTACCTTATCCTTTTTGTCACCTTTTTGTTCTGATCTCTCCTTGGCTTTAGTAAGTGCAGTAAAAGCCAATTTCACTAGTTCATCTTCATCCATGCAATCAACATTGACATCTATTGTATTTTCTTTTCTTGCCAACAATGAAGTAGAAGTTTTGATTACCTCAATTTTATTCTCATCTTTTTCTTCCTGTTCTTTCTATCCTTCATCCTGCATTTTTTCACTCTGTTCTTTCTTCTACTCTTCTTCCTCTTTTTGCTCTACTTCCTCAGCAATTATGTTGTCCATACTTTCTAAAAATGGGTCCTTTTCATCATTAGAGGTGTCAAGTGTTATAGGTACACCAGAAACATAGAAATATGGTTGTGTGCTAACTTCTCTCTTCTCAGCACTTGCCTCAGCTGGCTTCGAACTCTCTCCCATTCCTAAGTTTGTAGGAAAAGTGGGTTTAGGAAGTGGAGTCTCCTCAGGAGTAGGATTCATCAATATTTTCTCCAGAGCTTTCTAAGTCTCCTCAGTGATTTCATCATATCTTCTTGCCATGATTTTTAGTAGTCTGATCTTAGTTCTCAACAAAGGTTTCAATTCTTTAAGTATTATGTCCCTTTCTTGCAAAGGTATCACAGGTAGCATGTTGTCAATTTCTTGATTTTTTATTGTTTCATCCTCTATCTGTGCTAACTATTTTCTTGTCTCCAATATTCCATATAGATCTTCAGGTACACTTCCCTCAATTTTCAATAGTGTCTTTTTGAAAACAAGTAAGTGATTAACCATAATATCTTCAATTTTAAGTTTTTCTGCTTCACCATACCTTTCATAGTATCTATTTACTATAACTAGCTTTCCTTTCTCAATAGCTCTCTTCTCAATCATCTTCATGTCAGGCTTCCATATGTGCTTCTCAGTTTCATTCTTCTTCTCTCCTCTTACAATACTTGGTTCCATAGGTGATGTCTGCCTACTAGATCTAGTGTTTACTCTAGGAGTAATCTTCTTAGCTTCTGATGTGTGCTGTGATGGAGGAGGTGGAATGTCTACCATTACTACTTTAGGAGTGTGAAGGGCTGCAGTAATATCACTTGCCAATCCATAATATCACTCATCCATTTTCATTTTCACTTAATTCAATTCTTCCTCTGTTAGTCATGCCTTTACACCACACTCATGCACAAGGTTATCAATTTTCCTTTTCCTTAGACCTATAGTCTGTTCCTCTCTTACCTTAGCATATTTCTGTTCATAGGTTCCACATCTTTCTTCTAATGTATCAATCTCAGATGCAAGAACATGTTCATCTTGCATAGTAAGTACCTCTAAAATTACCTCATATCCCATAGGATAACACCATTTCTTCCTTGGTGTGATTTCCTCAAAGCATACACAATTAGTTTCAACCATGAAACATATTGTATCCTTGTATTTCTCAACTATGTCATCATGTATCCTATATATGTCTTTCATTTGCCTCTGAAGGATTTTGATCATTCCAAATAATTCACCATCAACCCATGTTATGTTCTGTCTTTTGTAACTTTGTGTGATCTGAATACCAGTAGGTATCCCTGATTTCCAACCACTAGGGTGTATACTTAGGAATTTTTCTTCAATGTGGATGAACGTATGTACCAATAGTGACCCAAATCTAAAGGTCTTCATTCTGTCTTTCTTTACCAGTTTTTCATTCTCAAGAAATTGTTGTGCCAATACTTTGCATAGGTTATATTTTACATTTTCTTTTACCATTCTCCATGCCATCATGATAACTCTTGCAAATACCGAGTTAGGTCTACTATTGTAGTAGAATTTATATCCAAGTATCATAGCAATTAGTCTCACATCTTGTTGAAAGATGTCATTCACAGTCATTTCTCGCATGTCCCATTTAGAGTGTGATAGGGTTTTGAATTGCTTCTTCACATACTTTTCTGAAAAAGGAATGATTTATGTATTATCCAATCTAGTAATCTCATGAATTAAATTAGTGCAAATCTTCATAGGCTTCTCGCCTATCCAAATGTACTGATCATGCACTCTGCTCAATAATATCTTGAACCACTCTTCTTCGTTGAATTCATACAAATACAGAATTTTTATAATACTCAACTGACCAATGTGTTTGAACTCATCTCTCATGATTCCTTTATCAGTCATATACTCCATCTCAGTACAAATATTATCAGTGCCTAGTATATCATAATTACAGTGAATGTAAGCCCTAATATCTTCTACATGTAAAACTTTGTAGGGTGTCTAGGAAAATGCTCCTTCGGGGTCTTCTTCACAAGACTTGAACAGTTTTTTCTTGAACTTATACCTAGGTCAATCTAAAACATCATAAATAATAGGTGCATCCATAGCTAGATGATGTAAATACCTCTTTCATGCTAAATTTTGAGTTTTTGCTTCAACCGATCATGCAAGGAAAATGTAGGATAGATTGAATCTCTCTACTCTCTGATCTCCTTAGGTTTCTCTTTGTCAAATGGTCAGGAAATAGATCTTCATATTGTACTTTATACAATGTTTAAGTTACAAAAGTTCACTTTACCCAATATTGTCCAGTTGGCTATAGATCTCATGATCAAAATATATGCATTGTCTGATGTTGTGCTCTTAACTGTATACTCCATGACATTGACCATGTTCATACCTAATCTCGCATGAGCTCAATCCACAAGTTTTGGGGTAGGATATATTCTGATGACTTTATCCAATGCTCCCCCTAAGGCCATGATCGGCCAATTAGGTCAATTCTATTTTACTACCATCAGGTGAAGATCTAGTAGCATCTACTGTCTCACCCTGAACCTCTGTCTCACTTGTTTCTTTGATCTTCCATATCTTACCACTACTTTTATTTTCTTCTTTCTTAAAACAACTGTCAAAATCATTCTTCAAATCTGCAACACTTTTACCAATATCACTTACATTCTTCTGTGTATTAATAGGAGGTGGTACTCTTTTATTGTTTTCTCCATTATACCTACAAAAAGTTTCTATATGACCCAAAAAATTACATTTGTAACATATAGGAGGTATTCTTTCCTAATTTACTTGCAGCTTATAGTACTTTGCAATGTGTCCAATGTTACTACATTTGTAGCATGTAGGTTTCACTATAGGTTCTCTTTCGTTGTCTTGTCTATATCCAAATTGATTAGGTTTCATGCATTCTGCTTTCTTGTGCCCATATCCATTACAATTAAAACAATAGCTAGAAAAGGTCTTAAAAGGGGTATTACCTTTGCAGTCTCTTTTCATGTGTCCAAACATGTTACATCCAAAGCATCTACCTCTGAAAGGTATGATCTTCTCTCTAGGTTCTTCAATAGTAGGTTTTTCAAAATCAATCTTTGCAACAGATTTGTCTTCTTGATTCTTTGAGAATTCAACTTCACTGAAGCCAATACCAGTCATATCACCTTTAGGTTTCTGTCTATCTCTTTGTTCATCGATCAAATCACTGCTGGTGTGAAGTTTCTCAATGTGTTTCTTTGCCTCAACAAGTTCACCTTTTATAATCTGATTGTATTTCTTTAGTTCTAGGTACTTGTTCTTGTAGTTGTCAGCCTCATTCTTCATTTGTTCTAATGCACTATTCAAGGTTTATTCAATCTTCTTCTTAGCATCCTTTTGTAACTGTATCTCTTTAGTCATAGCTTTAGTCTCAAGTTTCAAAGTTTCATTTTCTTCTTCAAGTTTCTTTATCTGATCTGAATTGTCTTTGTCTGAATCTTCTTTTATCTGAACCACAAGATCCTATCTCTGACTTTTGGAAAGTTCAAGCTATTCTCTGAGTTTCCTTATAAAAATTTCAGCTCTTCGCATGTTAAATCTCAATTCTCCATTCTCTTTTTTTGCTTTATCAAGATCTTCAAGTGCAACATCAAATTTTTCTTGTAAACTGTCCAAATCTATTCTGATCTCCCTTAAGTTGTTAGACTTTCTCTCCAAGGGCCAAAATCTCTGATACCAATTGTTAGGATTAGGTAATATTGAGAGGGGGGGTGAATCAGTATTACAACACTTATTCAAACTTTTCAACCATATACTTGCATAAATGAAAAGAACATAAGAAAATAACATAGTACTCATAACGCCATAATTTCGTTGTCAAGGAAACCCTGGCCAAGGGAAAACCCTAGTGGGGATGGTACCCACAAGCATGCACTAAAGTATAATGTCACTATTAGGAGAGCTAGCCCTATTAGGAGCTGAATATTACACAGTACATTTCCTTGTTAAAGGAATTACAACCTTGTTAAAGGTATACAAAACCCTTTTAGGGGCCAACTGAGCTTACAACTCTTACAATGTAATTCTGTTACAAAATGTTCTCAGTAATGAACCAGAACAAGCATCTCTAATGCTTAGATATTTCCTGTCATAGACCATCAATGATCTCTATCATCCTCTACTCTGCAATTCTCATATCATCCATCCAATCATCTCACATACATCCATATCTTTTCTCAACAAAAAATTCTCCATATATATATATATATATATATATATATATATATATATATATATATATATATAT
>MU227297.1:3546762-3567397 GCA_018584345.1 Thuja plicata
AAACACACCAACATCCCTATTAAGGTTTCAACTAGGATTTACAAGCTCAACTAGGGGATGTCCTTGATATACACAAGGTACGTGAGGCCCAAATCCATAGATGAAAGAGAATAATGCCACACAGCCGGGAGGAGACAGTAACCCAAATCTCCACCTTCACTTCCCAAAGGTATAAAGTTCTTTGGGGCTTAGCCAAGAGTGACAAGATTCTACTTCCAAGAGAGGTGTCTTTGGATTCACCTCCCAATATTTATACTCCACCGGAACACGGGAGTTGAGGTCATCCCTTGAGGTGATCAAATCCCCAAGTAGGCATCCTAGAAAAAGAAAACAAGACCACGTATTTCTTGTGCACTCAAGGTCACCCAAAGGCACGAGAGGAGAGAATACGTATGTGATCTTCGGATTTAAAATACACTTATTCTTTTTAGATCCCAAATCTAAATGTGAAAGGTTTATTTTAAGCCCAATTTGCAAAATGTGTGGAAAAAACTTCAAACAGATTGTCTAAATCAAAATTTAATTACAAAATCAGATTCCTTTCACTTTTTTGATAAATTTTGGAAAAAAGTTGACTGAAAAATATTTTCATATGCAAAAGTTATGAGCATTTTAAGATTACAATGAAAATAACTAAGTTGTTCTTGGACGAGCTCATAACTTTATCTTAAGTGATTTAATTTATTTAAGTTTGTTCTTTTATCCTAACATGATCTATGCATACCTAAAATCATGGAAGCTAAACATGCATATAATTGAATGTAAATGATAAACAAGACTAAACTACTCAATAATATGCAAAACTCCAAAGAAGATGAAGAGAGTTGATTTGTTGTAGATTGGAATGTGGTTTCTCACAATCCGGCAGCATAACAATGTGATGAAAAATCTTGTTGAAGGAGAGGAGAGGGCTCTTCTTTTATATATTTTTGAGGAATATGGACGGTGGAGATTCAAATTTGGATGAAGGGCTAGGATTGCATAGGAATAATGATGTGGCCATGAGGTGGAGGCCAAGTGAAGGCCAAGTGGATTAGGGTTTTGACCATTCAAAGGGGGAAAGATGCTCACACATGTGTGAGAAACCTTTGAAAGTGATGGGTCAATGAAAAGGTGTAAGAAGGTGTAAGAGGGTGAGAAGACCAAAGTTGCTCACACATGTGTGAGAAACTTGAGAAAGTTATGGGGCAATAACAAGGTGTAAGAAGGTGTAAGAGGGTGAGAAGACCAAAGTTTCTCACACATGTGTGAGCAACTTGAGAAAGTGATGGCTCAAGGTTGAGTTCACATGTGAAGGGGGACAAAAGTGTAAGTGTGTGTAAGAGTCACATGTGACTTGGGTTGTGTAAGAGTCACATGTGACTTGGGTTTGCTAATCCTTTGATTAGGATTGTGAAAATAATTAGGGAGTGATTAAGTGGAAGATTAGGATTAATTAGTTGTAAGTGGGGTAGAAGGATGGGTTAGGTTAGGGAAGTGAGGTTAGGTGAGGGTTAAAGTTAGGATCCATGTGCTCAAATAGAATTAAATGCAATATTTAATTCCAGGTGGGAGAAAAAATAATAAGCTAGGTTAATTTAATTAATTTAAGAATTAATCAAACTTTAGGGAAATGAAATAGGATAAGATTAAATAAATGTAAATTTATTTAATCAGGAATAGGGATAAAGAAGATTCTTAATTAAATAAATGTAAATTTATTTAATTAAAGGTAAGATAGGGATTATTAAATAAATAATAAATATCTATTTAATTAGGCTAGGATAAGGGTAATGGACAGATTTTAGTGTCTATAGATGCTTCCGAGCAACAGT
This sequence comes from Thuja plicata, assembly GCA_018584345.1. Taxonomy (NCBI): domain Eukaryota; kingdom Viridiplantae; phylum Streptophyta; class Pinopsida; order Cupressales; family Cupressaceae; genus Thuja; species Thuja plicata. Next base: position 3,548,577 of record MU227297.1, read on the forward strand.
AAGAAAATACCGAAATACAGAAAGACATTGCTGAGCATCAGGAGGAGACTGCCGAGGAAGAAGAAGAGAAAAAAAATGAACCTGAAATTAAATTGACAATGAATCTGAGGATAAAAAACAAGAGAAAAGAAGACCAGAGCCTACACTAGAAAATATGTAAGAAGACATCATAAACTAGATCAAATTATTGGAGATAAAGATTCAGAGGTCATGACAAGAAGAAAATTGAAAAACCAGACATGTTTATTGTGTGAATGTGAGCTGAAAATAGTGAAAGATGCTTTAGGTAATGAAGATTGGATACAGTCCATTAATGAACAAATTGAAAAAATTAAGAAGAACAAAACTTGGACACTAATACCTAGGCCAGAGGAAAAGAATGTTATTGGAACAAAGTGGGTATTTATAAATAAGATGAATGAACTTGGAGAAGTTATAAGAAAAAAGGCTAGGGTGGTATGAAAAGGTTATGTATAAGAAGAAGGCATTGAATAGGGTGAGACGTTTGCCCTAGTTTCTAGATTGGAAGGAGTTAGAACTCTACTGGCTTATGCAGCTTATAAACAATTCACAGTATATCAAATGGATGTCAAATCAGCATTTCTGAATTGAATACTAGAAGAAGAGGTATACATTGAACAAGCTAAAGGATTTGTTGATTCAAGAAAGAAGAATATGGTTTGCAAGTTACATAAAGCAGTGTATGGATTGAAGTAGGCCCCCAGAGCATGGTATGAGAGGTTGCACAATTACTTAGTCAAGATTGGATTTACAAGGACAAATGAAAACAGTAATCTTTACTTAAAGTTTGAGAAAGGTAAAGGGATATTGTTAGCTGAAATATTTGATGATGATATCTAAAGGAATTATATTTTTCCATTAGTATACACAAGGAAAAACATGATCTGCACCATTGGTTGTCAATACACTGATAGACAGGGAACAACACTACCCGACGCCAAGGTTACCTGACAAACACTATTCAGTGTTATCCAATGAAAAAAGGTAAATGGAACCTGACGAGTAACATCAGTGCAACCTGAAGAAATAGCAAAGAGAGGAACCCAATAGACAAAGGGAACCCGACAAATAGTTCAACAAAGGAACACCGACAGACTTTCAGTTCAACCCGATGACAAAGAACCGACAGTTAGTTACATCCCGCAAAAAGTGGATCTGACTTTCCACGTCAGATAAATCACTGAAATTGTATTTATAGCTTCTTTATTTACTTTTTCATCCATTATGTGTGGAGGAAGAAATGTATTTAATATTTTTTTTAATTAGTTATACTGATTTAAAACATGCAAACTAAAGATCAAGGTCAAGTTGTAAACCTTGTATCTAAGAGTTAACATTATAATGCATGATTCTAGAATAGGTCAAAGAGTTGTATAAATAGATGCTCAATATATTATAAATAGTTGTTGTTCAATGAATATTGTAGCCACAAAGAGCATCTAGAGACCAGACAAGAGAATTCATACACGAGGACAAAAAAGAATCGAATCAGTTTCAAGAACAAGAACACAGGCTACCGATGAGCAGAGAAAAGGTATTCATCAATCACTTAAGGTGACATTGTTATTTTGAGAGATTTAATGGATCTGTAATCAGAAATTGTAGATTACATATAGTCAGGTCAACATTTGTACTCATTCTAACAAGTGTAGTATGCATAAAGAAATCCTTTCAAGAAAGGTGGGCTTAACCATCCTATTGTAAATCTCATAACTGAGTGCACACTTAAATCAGTGTTGCTAAATCTCTTAACATAGTAGATCTTAACAAGTCTCCACCTTAATACTCCTAACAAGGTAGATCATCAAAAGTGATCAAATTGTAAGCCTTAACTGGCTCCCTTCCATTTTGCAGATAGTGAAGTTTTGTGGGTGTCATCCCCACCGCATTTTTTACTTCCTAACAGGAGTTTTCTGCAATACCATATCTTGTGTTATGTGTTTCTCATTTCATGAATGTTTCTTTGAATGTTGCAAACTATTAAAGATTATGAATGAACAATACATGCATAAGAAAGAACAACAATAATAGTCGGCAATGCAGTAATAAATGATTACTAATGATGAATAGTGAAAGGTGTTAAAATTTTTAGAGGTACTGATTCACCCCTCCCCTCTCAGTACTACTTCCCATTAATTCCAAAAATTGGTATCAGAGCTATGTCTATTCAAGGAAAATATTAAAGGCTTAAGAGAAAATATCATACAGTGGAGAAGTACAAACTTGATAAGAATATTGAGAATAAAAATCTTGAGATACAGATGTTCTATGAATAGTATAAAGAAGCTAGAATCAAGATGAGAGAGCTATTGAATGAGAGGAAAGGTATTTCCACCTAGAACAATGAAAAATATTATCAAGAAGAAGATATTCAAAATTTCTTTGAATCTTTAGGATCAAATGCAAGTAATACATCAGATACATCAGAAGAGAACATCACAAATCTAAAGGAGATCAATGAACATCTGACAGAGCAAATAAAGATGCTACAAATCAGTTAAGAGAGCTAGATGGTAAGAATGATTGATGTGATGAGTTCTGCTAGACAAGCTGAAATAGAAAGAACACTTGCTATTGATGACAGAAGGAAGATCATAGAAAATATACAAGAGAAGGAGTTGAAAATTCAAAGACATGCTGAGCATCACCATGAGTTCACAAATTAGATTATTCTAATGAGTCAAGAAGAAAACAAAATGAATGTAGAACTCATTGAAAGAGTGTAGGCTATCGGTGAACTAAGAGAAGAAAATGAAAAACTAAAACATAAGGTTAGAATTCTGCAACAACATAATGAAGTTATTAGAAAGGCTAAAGAAATCAATAAGAGAATGGATGATTTTCTTGAAGGACAACAAAGAGTCAACAATAACAGTTTAGGCTTTACTAAAAATGGATAATCATCAAATCAAGCCAATCCAAAGAATGTCTATGAAAATCCAAGACCAAGAAAGATGACATGAAAGCATTGTGGAAAATAAGGGCACACATCAAATGTATGTTGAGGTAAAATGAGAGGTATTCCTAAATCTACATCTACATTCATAGGATTATGTTATAAATGTAACAAGAAAGGACATAAGGCTTATGAATACAAGACTAATATAGAACAACCAAAGAAGGAAACCTACATGGAAAAATACTATCCTACCTACAAGATGAATGGGCACACATCTGAAGAATGCTAGAAAAAGAAAAGGCAAGCATGGAAGCCTAAAGGACAAGTAACTCCTTATCAACCAAACATAATCGGTAGTCAATATGTATGGGACTACAATACTTGGACAAACTATACAACATGTCGTAGATATGGTCACATTGCTACAAACTGCATGAGAGCATAGACCAAAAGGTCTAGAGGTTAGTCAAACCCTAGAATGGCATGCTTACACTGTCACAAAGTTGGTCATCTCAAGAAAGATTGCAAAGACCGAATGACAGAGACAAACATATATCCCAATGGAAACACCATTAAAGATATTCGGAGGGGTAGAGATAAAATGTGGAGGAAAGCTTCAAGCAATGATGAAGTTGGACCAAGCAATGTAAATTTGGTGACACCCCATCCAATGGAATTGGTGACATCACCACCCCCACTTGAGTTGAACAAGTAAGTATGGAACTGCACTATACCAAGTCATATTTTGCATTAGTTCCATTATACAATTGATAGATGGTCAAAATATGCATGAATAAAATATGCATATTATGTTACTAATTCCAATCCTGAGAATATAACCCTTTCGGTATACACATACCAAAAATCATTGGTGAACATAATTGATAAGCTATCCACACTTACCAAAAATTGTTGTTCAACACATAAAATGGTTAAGTTACCAATGTAACCCAACTCCCGTCGGTAAGAAAGCAAAGTCACAAAGTAGTCACGATAGAATATCGATATCCGTCAGTAAAAGCAATAATGGTAAATACTATCTTGAGCATCCTCAACATCACTGATGATGATTGTGAAAGTCTTCCCGACGGACTCCATCTTTATGACCCGATGAGTCATTGAAGCATTTATTGCTGACTTAGGGAAAAATCCTATAAATAGTCAACGAAAGAACTTCATTTTGCACCCGTGATTTGAAGAGAAAGCAGAGTGAAAAAATAGATTGATTGAAGAGTAGAAAGCAGAAGCATCCTCAACTTGATTCAACACACAACAACCAGGTCAATAACCATTATCATAGATCAAAGTAAGTACCGAGGGCACCAAAAGTACTCTGTCATTATTTTCAAGAGAGTCCTAATTTAAAGAAAGCCCTAAAACTTGAAAAGCAATGGCAACCACCTCAAGAATTGCTAAGATAAAGAACGAAAAATGGAATGTGGTTAAGTTGATTAAGAATAGAAATTGTATAGAGCCCAAATACAAGATATGCCTGGAGATCACATCAAAACCTGATGAAACTAGAGCATTTTCAAAAATTCCACCTAGGGTTTTTCTCATAGAAGATGTTAGGTCTTATATTCACTGCAAAATCGCTGAGTTAGGAGATCTTGAGATGGATGAAGCTTATAAGAAGCTTTGTGATGCTAAAGGAAACCTAAAGGAAAAAAACAAACACTTGGAAGTCAAAAGGTTAACTAATGCCCTACATTTCCTGAGGGAATTCAAGACTAACTGGATCAGGTTGGTACTTAGCAGATTGCACGACTAGAAGTTGTGGTTGGATCAACCCAAACAAATCACTAAGGATGTCCTTCCCACTGTCACTGGTTATCCAATAACTAACAAGCCTAGGGCACACAAGTATCCCTCTAGGAAAGAAGTTGAAAAACTCACAAAAGCTAAATGGGACAACAGAGGTCTAAAAGTAAACACCATCACCGACGAAGAACTGAAATTCAGTGATGTGTAATTGGATATAATATTTTTCAAGAGAGAATATTGAACAACATATCTACAACATCAGTAAGTATAGCTTACAAAATAATGACCAAAGGAGTTCAGATGGATCTGTGTGAGATCCTGTTAAAACAACTTGATGAGAGCATGATCACAATTAGGTCTACAAAGACCAACACATGTAAGTTTGACTCACTTATCATGTGTATCTTTTTCTATTTTCAAGAATACTTTCCTTCAGTAGGAAAAGTAAAATGGGACACTACCAAACCATTAATACAATAGATTAGTGAACTGATTAAGTTACTAGGGGAAAATTTTGAATTTGTTATGTCTGCATACTTCCTTAAGCTCAAGGAAAAGATGATGGAAAGGACTAGGATTCCTAAACAACTTGTTGAAAAACATAAGGATGAAATATGCTTTAAGGTGGGTACTAATTTCACTCATATCAAACCGGTTGTACCAAGAATAGCTTGGTTAGCACCATTAGATTATGAAATAAATATAGATTAGGCTACAAGTGCAATTGATGCATTGATAAATGAGCCTGTTGATAGCAAACAACCTAGGTTTGGAACCTATGAAGAGGCCAGATCAAAAATAAAATGAGGCCTAGAAATCAAGAAGAGTTTAAACAAAAAGGATAAGATGGTTAAGAATCTCAAGAAGATTCTATCTATTACAGAGGAAGAATGGGAACAACCAGAGGAAACTGATGAACAAGGAACCATCGATGAGGGACAAGAAGAACATAAATCAGATTCTGAGGAGACTGAATCTGATATACCTCCACCTCCACCTCCTACAAAGAAGCAGAGGACAAGGAGTCAAACTACTGCAACTGATACCAAACCTCTTAAGAAAGGTCAAGTAAGGACCTATATGAGGAAGCAGCCAGCTAAGAGAACAAAGCAACAAACTATAAAGGAAACACCTACAAAGAGGAGAAAAATGATGGTCAGAACTAAAGATGACTTAGAGGATTCTAAAGAGGATGAGCCCAATGTATCAAAGAAGAATTACAAAAATCAAACTATTGATGAGGCAGCTTAATCTATTGCTACACATGGTACAATGAATGATAAGAAAATCATGCAATGGGATACACTCAAACCTGATGACCAGAATAAGATACAAGAAGAAATAATTAGGTCAATGATAAAATTCAAATATGTACTAGCTAAATTCATCAATCAAATACCTAAAGAGCTGGGCAAGAAAATATCTCAACAATGGTCATATGCTCTACAGACTGAAAGAGAAGCAAGGGAGATGGTACTAGTAACACTAACTAAGATTGAAGAAATCAAAGAGATCATGAAGAAGAACTCAAGAAAATTTGTAGCCAAGATAAGGGCATACAAAGTGCTAGAAAAAAAATTCATAGAGCTAGATACAATGATTCAAACTAAATGGAGACAACTCCTTGATATGCCAATAGAGTCAACAAGTCATGAGGAACAATTACTTCTCACCGACACACCTCATAGAGAGGAGGAAATAGACAATGAAATTCCTCATCACATTGCTCTGGACAATATAGAAGGCATGGAGCCAATAGATTTGGACAAAGTCATGGATAGTCTTGAGATTAAAGATATCACAAATTATGACTCTGATAAAGATCCACAGAAGAAAGATGAAGTAATATTCATTACACTCAAGGATTAGGGACAACAACAAGATTTGAAAAAATAAAATGATAAAGATATGAATGTTGCTGATGAAACATGGAAGGACACATCAGCCATGGACGTAACAGAAGAAGACCCTATAGAGAAGATACAAAAAGATGAGGATGTCACTGCTCTAAAATATCAAACTGACGAGCAGGACACCACTCTTGATACAGCCCAAGCTACAACTCAGAGAAACATGCCTGTATTAATGAAGGCAATCAATATATTGGAAGGTAATACTGTAGAGGACACAAGCACACCCGAGGATAAGGGTGGTGGAGAAGCAAAAGACACCATAGATAATATAGAGGATACAACTACAGAAAAAGTTGTAATCGATGATCAGACAGATAAATCTTCTGATCAAAATAAAGAGGAAACACAAAAGGAAGAAGGGGACACATAGACAATAAAAGGTGAAGAATCAAAGAAAGATGAGAAGGAGAAGAAATCAGAAGAAAAATCTGCAGAGACACCCAAGGTTGATGGAGAGATATCTTCACAAAATAGATAGGTGCAACCCAAGTAGAAAACATAATAAGCATCTTCCTCAAGACCTTCACCAAGCACTTCAGAGAGAAAAAATGAACTAGCTATGGTAGTTCATACATCTGCATCCCTAAAAGTCTCAAATAAGAAGAAGAACAAGCATAAGAATCCAACAACATTAGATGAAATCATTGAGATTCTAGTTTGTGATCTAAGGACATTGGATCCAACTACATTGACCAAATATGCAAGACTCTGTGAAAGAAAGGTCATTCAAGACAAAATAAAGAGAGAAGAAAAAGAGGCCAAGGTACTAGAAGTAGTAAGAGGAATACTTAAATAGATTGTACCTGATATAGATATTGATCAGACCACCCCAATGCTCAATCAATTGGTGCTACTCATAGATGCAATAACATCTCAGAACATAGATGCTAAGAAGGTCATGTAAGAGAGACTTGAACAAAAGTATAAGTTCAAGCTAGCTGAGAAGATAAGCCAGGAAGTGGCATTGAAAAAGGTAAAGCTATCTGAATTGGTAAGCACACTTGATCCAGTTATCTCATAAGCTATTACCTTGATACAAAAATTGTGTACATTAGATCAACTCACTCATGAGTATACCAACAAGATAGCACAAATTGATGTTGATCTTAAGTCAAGTGCACAAAGTCTCACAAATAATGAAGAAGCAATAAAATTGTACAATGAGAAAATCAAACAGGCTTGGAAACTAAGACAAGACATACATATTGCAGAGATGAGGTAATTGAGCTTCAAGCTCAGCTCTTACCAACACTTTAACTCCTACAACAACATGTGACAGAGACAAATACATTAATTACCACCCCTGAAATGTCTATCCTAGACAAAATTTATGATATGCATGCAAGGCTAGAGCTACAACACATGACACTAGAACAACTAAAAGAAAATGGGAGAAAATGCTTGAAGATATCAAGACAACCCATTCTCATATACTTGAAACATTGTAAGTTGCACATTTTTGTCACAATTTTGGCATATTATAAGTTTTACATTTTTGTCATAAGTATCAAAGAAAGGGGGAAATTGATATGTTCACTCACCTCAGTTGAAAGGGGGAAATAATATGTATAGTAAAAGAAAGGGGAAATAAATGGAGGAAATAATATGTACATACAGAGAAATGAGTAGAGAATGTATAGTATACATGTACATATACATACACTATATCGATGCATATAGTTAGGGGGAGTCATATAATGACAAGGATATAAACATGGTGTACATACTAAACACTTTTGTATTATGCACATATCAGTTTTTGATACTAATGACAAAGGGGGAGATTGAAGGCATTATGTTTTTCCATTAGTATACACAAGGAAAAATATGATCTGCACCATCGGTTGTCAATACACTGATAGACAGGGAACAACACTACCCGACACCAAGGTTACCCAAAAAACACTATTCAGTGTTATCCAATGACAAAAAAGTAAATGGAACCCAATGAGTAACATCAGTGCAACCCAAAGAAATAGAAAAGAGAGGAACCCAAAAGACAAAGGGAACCCGACGAACAGTTCAACAAAGGAACACCAACAGACTTTCAGTTCAACCTGACGACAAGAAACCGATAGTCAGTTACATCCCGCAAAAAGTGGATCTGACTTTCCACATCAGATAAATCACTGAAGTTGTATTTATAGCTTCTTGATTTAAATTTTCATCCATTATGTGTGAAGGAAGCAATGTATTTAATATTGTTTTAATTAGTTTTACTGATTTAAAACATGCAAACTAAAGATCAAGGTCAAGTTGTAAACCTTGGATCTAAGAGTTAACATTGTAATGCATGATTCTAGAATAGGTCAAAGAATTGTATAAATAGATGCTCAATCTATTATAAATAGTTGTTGTTCAATGAAGAGTGTAGCCATGGAGAGCATCTAGAGACCAGACAAGAGAATTCATACAAGAGGATAGAAAAGAATCGAATCACTTTCAAGAACAAGAACACAGGCTACCGACGAGTAGAGAAAAGGTATTCATCAATCACTTAAGGTGATATTGTTATTATGAGAGCTTTAATGGATCTTTAATCAGCAATTGTAGATTGCATACAATCGGGTCAACATTTGTACTCATTCTAACAAGTGTAGTACGCATAAAGAAATCCTTTCAAGAAAGGTGGGCTTAACCATCCTATTGTAAATCTCATAACTGAGTGCACACTTAAATCAGTGTTGCTAAAGCTCTTAACAAATTAGATCTTAACAAGTCTCCACCTTAATAATCCTAATAGGGTAGATCATCAGAAGTGATCAAATTGTAAGCCTTAACCGGCTCCCTTCCATTCTGCAGATAGTGAAGTTTTGTGGGTCCCATCCCCACCACAGTTTTTACTTCCTAACAGGAGTTTTCTGTGATACCATATCTTGTGTTATGTGTTTATCATTTTCATGAATGTTTCTTTGAATGTTTCAAACTATTAAATATTTTGAATGAACAATACATGCATAAGAAAGAACAATAGTAATGGTCGGCAATGCAATAATAAATGATTACAAATGATGAATAGTGAAAGGTGTTAAAAGTTTTAGAGGTACTCATTCACCCCTCCCCTCTCAGTACTACTTCCCATTAATTCCAACAGATATCATATTTGGAGGAAAAGATGTTTTGTGCCAATTATTTGCAAAAGAGATGCAAACTAAATTTGAGATGTCTATGTTTGGAGAGATCAAATTCTTTGTTGGTTTGCAAGTATATCAGATGAAGAAAAGGTATCTACATTTATCAATGTAAGTATATCAAGGAGATGCTAAATACTTTTGGCATGGAGGGCTCCAGACTTGTAAGTACTCCTATGGTTACTAGACAGAAAATATCAAAGACAGATGAGACAACTTAAGTGAATCAAACCTTGTATAGATCAATGATTGGAAAACTATAATATGTTGTCCATAGTACACTAGATATTGCATTAGAAGTTGGGATTATTGCAATATTTTCTACAAATCCTAAAGATAGTCACTTAATGGTAGTGAAAAGGATTCTAAGATATTTGAAGGGAACAAAGGACTATGGATTATATTACAAGAAGCATGAGAAGTTTGAACTAAAAGTTTACACATATGCGGATTGGGAAGGTAATGTTGAAAACATAAAGAGAACAAGTGGTGGTGCATTATTTTTAGGATAGATATTCATCTCTTGGACAAGCAAGAAACATAATTATATTTCTCAATCCACATCAAAGGCTGAATATGTTGTAGCAGCAGTGAATTTCTCAAACATAGTGTGGATCAAGAAATTGTTGAAAGGTATGAAGGAGGAGATCACAGAACCAATTATTATTTTTTGTGATAACACTAGTTTTATTAACATTTCAAAGAGCCTTGTGATGCATACAAAGACCAAGCATATTTCTATCAAGTATCATTACTTGAGAGAGCTGGTACAAGACAAAGAAGCAAGACTTGATTATATTAATACAAAGGAACAATTGGCAGATATATTTACTAAGGCTTTACCTATGGATGATCATGAGTATCTAAGAGGAAAATTAGGGGTAATTCCCCTATCTAAGGCTAACTAAGATCACATAGAGTGGTTGCATCAAATATATTACATAGAATAACTGACAGATTGATGCAAATGGTGGTCACACTTTAGGAGTCACTTGAAGCTGTGAAGTGTTAAGAAAAAGATGTTGATCAGTCATAAGAAAGATGATAGAGGGAACATTGAATTTAGAAACCTGACACATAGATATCTACATGTTGGAGATGTATGTCTTTTGCATTGTTGTCAAAGAGGGAGAATGAGACATGAAAACATTAAGGGAGATATACATAAGAGAAATAAATAAGGGAGATAAGCTACAAACATAAATCTATCCAAGAGGGAGACAATATTTATATTGGAAAGAATCAGAATGAAGCTAAGGACATTAATGAAAATTTGTTTACAGAACATATTTTTTTGATTATTTGGGAACCTTGCATATGTTGCTTTTTTGCATGTGTTTTCCATCAATGCCAAAGAGGGAGATGGTTAGAAACTAAAATTGAAACAATTGTTATATTTCCATTGATGTCAAACCTTAACTGGTAAGACAGTTGCTATCTTATAAAGTTCCATATCAATTGATTGATGAAGAAGATTTGAAAAGGAGAGACAAAAAGAAGACCTAGTGAATGGTTTAGTTATGTGAAACTACAAGGTAATATATTGTTTATATTAAGTCTAAGTGAAGTTTGGATGGCTAAAAGTTTAGTCTTGACCGAGTTACAAAGAAAAAGATTACGAAACTTAAGTATGTGTCGAGTAATGCTGAGTTATGCGAGTGTCAACCAAGCGCCAGTATATTCTGAGAAAATCTTAGTGTTGACCGAGCATTAGCATGTGTCGAGTGTCATAGTAATTACTGAGTTACACAGAGATGATCGAGAAAAAGAACACAATATTGACCTAGTGTCAATATTATGACAGTTTGAGAAAGATTTGAGATCCTAGCTGACATAGTTGATTTTCTTGGGATATGTGAAGCATATTTAAGATAAGGATGGTTGTTGTATAGAATTAAATGAGAATTTAATATATGTTTAACCATTTTATGTATGGATTCAAGGATTTTTAGGTTGTATTCGACAATGTAGATGGAAACAAAATGATGGAAGGATTCGTTTGATCTGACCTAAACCTAAGATCTATGGTGGTGATTAAGCAGCAATAGATTGAGATACCTGATCAAAGAGGTATAAGTTTAACCTAATTGCAGGTTATGGTGAGGTGGTATGTGGTTAATTCAGTTGATAGGAAAAATCTAAGCAGAAGGAAGAGAAGGATGAAGAGAATAGTACATGACTGCATAGTGGTGATTGTTTGAAGGATTTCCAAGCAGATCAGAGTGATAGAGATGACAATGAAGGCTATTAAATGAACTAGCGTTTGAGCTATAATTGGATTTGTATTTGGAAAGTGAGTTGTATGTTTCAGAGCACAATTTGTTGTTATTTTCAAACCATTGTATCAGTTGCAAAATCCTATTAAACAAGGTTGACCTAACAATCATGTTGTTAATTCCTTTAATCAAGGTGATATTCTAATGGAATGGTCTAAGCCCTCTAACAAGGCTCACTTCTAATAGCGTGATTAAATACTTTAACTGGGTCACATTTAACAGTGTGTATTGTAACCTTTTAACGGGTTGGCGTTTCATAGAGCTCACTTCAGAAGAGTGAAAAATTGGTAGCATGTTACTGGTAGTTTTTCCCATATTGGGTTTCCACTTTAAATCATGGTGTCATATTTGTGTGAATGTTATTTTATGTTTTGTACTATTAATAGTTTTATATTCTTCAAATTGATTATAGGAGGATAGTATACTGCAAGTTTATATTGTTTATCATATGCTATAGAGACCAAGTGGATCTAAGTTGTTTGAAGTATTTGAAAGTTCAATTGGTACATCTATACCTTGGATAACTGATTCACCCCCCTCTTATTTATTCTAAATCATTATAACAATTGGTATTAGAGCTATTGTGGTTCTTGTAGAGAAAATTTTGAATTAGGTACTTGAAGCTAAAGATCAAGATGTATAAAAAGGAGGTACCAAGGCTAAACAAGGAGAACTTCCCTGCATGACAAAGTTTTATGAAGCTACACCTAGCTAGTATTGGAGATTCAACAAAATAATTTATGGAACATGATTACATAGCAATTCCCACACCTATAAAAACCCATCAGATGAAAGAAAAACAAGAACACAACCAAGCAATGTTAGAGGTTGCATCAAGCCTAAGCTATCTCAAATTTGAAGACATAAAAGATTGCAAAACTGAAAAAGAAATGCGGGATACACTGGAAACTATCTATGTAGGTGATACAAATGTACTAAGAGATAAATATGAAAGCTTGAGAGGTAAGTTTGATGAAATGAGAACGCAGGATGGTGAAACTATTATTCAGTAGTGTAGCCAGTTAAGGAGGTTGTAAATGCTATTAGAGGAGAAAATGGAACTATTAGTGATGATATTGCTATTAGCAAGGTGCTGAGAACCTTAATTCCTATATATGCTATTAGAGTATCTACTATACAAGAAATGAGATTTAATCTTGGTAAAAACTTAACTCTTGAAGGTCTAGTTGGTAGACTTACTACTTTTGAGATGTCAAATTTTGATAATTCTACTCCTAACCATGTTGATTATGCATTTAAATCACAATTGAATCTTCATAAATCAAGAAAAGGAAAAGGAAAACATGTGAATAGCGATAGTGAGACTTCTGATGAATACCTTGATGAACTTGAAGCAATTATGGCTAGAAGACTACCGAGAGGAAGAGGAAAATTCAAAGGTAAACTTCCTATAATCTATTTTTCATGTAACAAAGTTGGCCATATTGCTACAAAATGCCCTGCTAGGAATGACAAGGATGAGAGAAGAGAAAGAAAGTATAAAGACAAAAGGGATGACAAAGATTTCAGAAAGTATAAGGACTATAAAGAAAATGGTAAGAAATCATGCTATATTGATGAAGAAGAAATTGATAGTGAATTTGATAAATTTGATGACAGTGATATAGAAGTTGTTTACATAGCTATGAAAGATGATTTTGATGAAGATGAGAAAACTGCACTTATTTATTATATGAGTAAAGATGATATATAGATAATTGATAGTGGTTTTTTACATCACATGTCTGGTGATAAAAGTACATATGAAACCTTAAACTATTGCAAAGGTGGTAGTGTTAAGTTTGGTAATAACAAACCATGTCTTGTGAAAGGAAAAGGATCAATAAAATTGACTGATAAGATCATATGTGACAATGTCTATTGGGTAGAAGGACTAAAGTATAACTTTTTTAGTGTTTCTTCATTGAATACTTCTGGATACCGAGTTGAGTTTCATCGTAGAAAAGCTAATATTTTTTATGCTACTGGTGAACTGATTGGAAGTGGAGAATAGTCAAGAGGTAATTTGTTCTATCTAGAGTTATATGATGAGACATGTTTGTTTGCACAATATGATGATATATAGTTATGGCATAAGAGGTTTTGTCATGGGAACTTTGAGAATTCAGTAAATATTAGTAAGATTAAAAGAGTAAGAGGGTTACCAATATTGAAGAAACTTGATAATGTTATGTGTAAGTAATGTTAGTTGGGAAAATGACAAGGTCTAGTTTCAAGAGAAAATCCTATACTTCAGATGATGTTTTGGAATTAGTTCATGGTGACCTTTGTGGACCTATTGGTGTACAAAGCTACCAAGTTGATAAATATTTCATACTATTTGTTGATGATTACTCTAGAATGATGAATGTAATGTTTTTGAAAGAAAAATCTGATGCCTTTCAATTGTTTAAGTGGTATTTGGAAAAACTTGAAAAAGAGTTAGGTAAGAACTTGAGATGTCTGAGATTTGACAGAGGAGGAGAGTTTATATCTAATGAGTTCAACTTATTCTACAATGATAGAGGAATTAAAAGATAGGTGTCTATTCCAACTTAACTCTTGAAGGTCTAGTTGGTAGACTCACTGCTTTTGAGATGTCAAATTTGTATAATTCTACTCCTAACCATGTTAATTATGCATTTAAATCACAATTGAATCTTCATAAATCAAGAAAAGGAAAAGGAAAACATGTGAATAGCGACAGTGACACTTCTGATGAAGACCTTGATGAACTTGAAGCAATTATGGCTAGAAGACTACCGAGAGGAAGAGGAAAATTCAAAGGTAAACTTCCTATAATCTATTTTTCATGTAACAAAGTTGGCCATATTGCTGCAAAATGCCCTAATAGGAATGACAAGGATGAGAGAAGAGAAAGAAAGTATAAAGACAAAAGGGATGACAAAGATTTCAGAAAGTATAAGGACTATAAAGAAAAGGGTAAGAAATCATGCTATATTGATGAAGAAGAAATTGATAGTGAATTTGATAAATTTGATGACAGTGATATAGAAGTTGTTTACATAGCTATGAAAGATGATTTTGATGAAGATGAGAAAACTGCACTTATTTATTATATGAGTAAAGATGATATATAGATAATTGATAGTGGTTTTTTACATCACATGTCTGGTGATAAAAGTACATATGAAACCTTAAACTATTGCAAAGGTGGTAGTGTTAAGTTTGGCAATGACAAACCATGTCCTGTGAAAGGAAAAGGATCAATAAAATTGACTGATAAGATCATATGTGACAATGTCTATTGGGTTGAAGGACTAAACTATAACTTTTTGAGTGTTTCTTAATTGAATACTTCTAGATACCGAGTTGAGTTTCATCGTAGAAAAGCTAATATTTTTTATGCTACTGGTGAACTGATTGGAAGTGGAGAATAGACAAGAGGTAATTTGTTCTATCTAGAGTTATATGATGAGACATGTTTGTTTGCACAATATGATGATAATAGTTATGGCATAAGAGGTTTTGTCATGGGAACTTTGAGAATTCAGTAAATATTAGTAAGATTAAAAGAGTAAGAGGGTTACCAATATTGAAGAAACTTGATAATGTTATGTGTAATTAATGTTAGTTGGGAAAATGACAAGGTCTAGTTTCAAGAGAAAAACCTATACTTCAGATGATGTTTTGGAATTAGTTCATGGTGACCTTTGTGGACCTATTGGTCTACAAAGCTACCGAGTTGATAAATATTTCATACTATTTGTTGATGATTACTCTAGAATGATGAATGTAATGTTTTTGAAAGAAAAATATGATGCCTTTCAATTGTTTAAGTGGTATTTGGAAAAAACTTGAAAAAGAGTCAGGTAAGAACTTGAGATGTCTGAGATCTGACAGAGGAGGAGAGTTTATATCTAATGAGTTCAACTTATTCTACAATGATAGAGGAATTAAAAGATAGGTGTATGTTCCAACTTAACTCTTGAAGGTCTAGTTGGTAGACTTACTACTTTTGAGATGTCAAATTTGTATAATTCTACTCCTAACCATGTTGATTATGCATTTAAATCACAATTGAATCTTCATAAATCAAGAAAAGGAAAAGGAAAACATGTGAATAGCGACAGTGACACTTCTGATTAAGACCTTGATGAACTTGAAGCAATTATGGCTAGAAGACTACCAAGAGGAAAAGGAAAATTCAAAGGTAAACTTCCTATAATCTATTTTTCATGTAACAAAGTTGGCCATATTGCTGCAAAATGCCCTGATAGGAATGACAAGGATAAGAGAAGAGAAAGAAAGTATAAAGACAAAAGTGATGAAAAAGATTTTAGAAAGTATAAGGACTATAAAGAAAAGGGTAAGAAATCATGCTATATTGATGAAGAAGAAATTGATAGTGAATTTGATAAATTTGATGACAATGATATAGAAGTTGTTTACATAGCTATGAAAGATGATTTTGATGAAGATGAGAAAACTACACTTATTTATTATATGAGTAAAGATTATATATAGATAATTGATAGTGGTTTTTTACATCACATGTCTGGTGATAAAAGTACATATGAAACCTTAAACTATTGCAAAGGTGGCAGTGTTAAGTTTGGTAATTGCAAACCATGTCCTGTGAAAGGAAAAGGATCAATAAAATTGACTGATAAGATCATATGTGACAATGTCTATTGGGTTGAAGGACTAAACTATAACTTTTTGAGTGTTTCTTAGTTGAATACTTCTGGATACCGGGTTGAGTTTCATCGTAGAAAAGCTAATATTTTTTATGCTACTGGTGAACTGATTGGAAGTGGAGAATAGACAAGAGGTAATTTTTTCTATCTAGAGTTATATGATGAGACATGTTTGTTTGCACAATATGATGATATATAGTTATGGCATAAGAGGTTTTGTCATGTGAACTTTGAGAATTCGGTAATTATTAGTAAGATTAAAAGAGTAAGAGGGTTACCGATATTGAAGAAACTTGATAATTTATGTGTAAGTAATGTTAGTTGGGGAAATGACAAGGTCTAATTTCAAGAGAAAAACCTATACTTCAGATGATGTTTTGGAATTAGTTCATGGTGACCTTTGTGGACCTATTGGTGTACAAAGCTACCAAGTTGATAAATATTTCATAATATTTGTTGATGATTAATCTAGAATGATGAATGTAATGTTTTTGAAAGAAAAATCTGATGCCTTTCAATTGTTTAAGTGGTATTTGGAAAAACTTGAAAAAAAGTCAGGTAAGAACTTGAGATATCTGAGATCTGACAGAGGAGGAGAGTTTATATCTAATGAGTTCAACTTATTCTACAATGATAGAGGAATTAAAAGATAGGTGTCTGTTCCAAGGAATCCCCCATAGAATTACATAGTCGAGAGAAGGAATGGATCCATAATGGATTGTGCTAGAACACTGATGATATAAAATAGTGTTGCACAAAAGTACTGGAGAGAAATTGTAACTACAATAGTCTATACCTTGAACTGAGTACAAGTCAAGAAAGGTACTGATATTCCACCTTATGAGTTATGGTATGGTTATACACCTAATGTATGATATTTTAAAGTTTTTGGGAGAAAATCTTATATACTGAAGGACAATAGAAATGGAAAACTTGATGCTAAAAGTGATGAAGGCATATTCCTAGGTTATTCCACTATGATCAAAGCGTATAAGTGTTTGAATTGTAACATTAACAAAGTTGTGGAAAGTGCAAATGTTATAATTGATGAATATGCAGAAAAGAATAGAGTGGAATGCAAGAAAGAACCTAAAGATTACAGATCTTTCATTTACATAAACGAAGGAGAGCCCAACAGTGTGCTTGAACCTGAAAAACAAGTTATCAAACAACATAATGATGCTGCTGAGAAACAAAAAGAAAATGCCAAAATACAGAAATATGTTGCCGAGCGTTAGGAGAAGACTTTCGAGGAAGAAGAAGAGACACAAAATGAACCTGAAATTAATTTTGATGATGAATCTAAGGATGAACAACAAGAGAAAATAAGACCAGAGCCTACAATAGAAAAATATGCAAGAAGACATCATATACCAGATCATACACATTATTGCAAGCCACCCCCTACTACACAACTAGATAAACTACCCTAGGTTCACTGATCTCACATACTGAACCAAAGAAGGTACACAAATAGAAAACCCCAAAAATCTAGTTCCTCTCAATATTAGGAAAAATCATCATAACATAACTTAGAGTGATGTGAGACAATAGAGAAAGAGGGAGAAGTAACTAGCTGCATTATCGAGGAAAGAATGAGCGGGAGCGGGAGCGGGAGTGGAGGAGACCAGCGGGCTGGAGGGAATTTGAATCCTCCTAAGGGCGGGAAATCTGTGGATGGAGGAGCGTAGTCAAATCTTGCAGATGGTAGCAGGAGCTTCAAGGAAGGAGACAAGGAAGGGGAAGGGGAAAAAGATTCAGACCGTCAACGCCCTCGAGAAGGTGGAAAATGGGACATTTTGAAAAATGAAACGAGCGGGAAAGTGCTTCCTGGCAATGCTCAGATGGTACCCGTGCCAGCGAGTCAGGAAAAGGCAAAAGTTGTAGCTGGGGAGGGCTCCACAAAAGAGACAGGGGTGGTATCTCCTCTATCGAGATTCCAAATCACCGAAGATGTGCTAAAGACAAAAGATAGTGAAGGTAAGTCTTCTGAAGCAAATGATGGACAACCTTTAGTTAAGAATAAAGATAAAGGAAATTGGTCCTCTCTTTTTGGAGTGAAACCTACTGGAAAATCTTCTTTTCCTTTAGTTGACAATACGTCTGTTCCTGAGAAAGGTCTTTTTAGCATTTCACTGCCTGATTCTCTGATAGAT
>MU227297.1:3576433-3623783 GCA_018584345.1 Thuja plicata
TATATATATATATATCAAAAGAACAAAAACAACATTAAAAATAACTATATTAATATTTTTTTTTTAAACTCTGTATTTAAAAAAAAAAAAAAAACCAGCAAATATAAAGAATTTAATAATTAATTTTATATATTTTTAAAGGAAAAATATATAGGAAAATAAATGAAAAATTTCTCAATGATTCTAATAATGCATATAAATTTTCCATTTTCCTAGTGTCCAAATCTGAGAGAAATGTTTTTTTTTTAAAGAATTTTATCAACTGAATTAACATAATCCTCTCAATGTTTACACCCTAAAACAAATCTGATACAATTATTTTAGTTTCTCCTAGGGTTAAGTTTTCTAACCTGAAACCCTAGTTTAATCCATTTTTTTAAAAGTTTAAAACATATATTGAATACTAATTTCACAAACCACAAAACATAAACTAATTTATCCAACAAGTATTTGAGCATTCACACACAAAGGCATAATTTTTTAAATAGAAAGAGAATAAACCTAGAGGGTTTTCAAACCCTACCTCGAAAAATCTGAAGGTTGCACAGGAGAATACTGAAGCCAAGAATTTGATCCTCTTTGAATTCGATCTCTGCACTGTAGCTATGTCTCCCAGAAGCGAATCCAAAACTTCAAGTTCACACAAATTTCACCAACATAAGAAACTAATATGGGCAGAGCTTCAAAACCTTCAATCAAAACTTGTCTAACTTTCTAAAATGATAGAATAACCTCTTAAAAGTAGAAACCCTAAATTTTCCAATAAAACAAGAGAATACCCCATCTTTTTTTTTTGAGAGAGAAAAATATTATTAAATGAAAATAAAATCCTATTTAATTGCAATTTCACGTTAATTGATTTTCAGAAAAAGGAAAAAAAAAACAACTTTCCTATAAATCATGATTATTGATTTATTTTAATTGCAAAATATATTAAATATACTCACAAAATCAAAAGAGCTTTTTATCCTTTTTTAAAAACTGAATCAAATATTCAATTTAAAATCAATATTTCAACATTGAATTTTTAAATTAATTTCATAATTAAATATAGGTATTTAATTAATTATATTAATTAAATACCCTACATTTAATATTCAATTAATTTCAACGAGCATGAAAAGAATATACTTTTTTTCTGAGAATTTAATTTATTCTAATAATCAAATAACAACACTTATACAAATGGCAACCAAAATGTAGCACAAACACATCAACTAGGAGGTGATCACAAATTCATATCCCTTGGACAAATTCGGGTAGGGTAGAAAAACTTATTCTTGTCCAATCATAAGACAAAGTAGGTTTAGGTTAGGGTTTTGGGTCTGACTGTTAACTCCCCTCTTTACCATTTGAGTCTTTATATGGGCACGCTCACTCCTGCTAATTTAGGGAAGATGATGCCATGTACCTGCAAACCTTCCATATCAAGCACACGCATGTACATCCAATATATAACATAGCCACAATGACATGGATCGGTCAAACATTTGGATCTCGTAGATACAAGTAACTATGTCTCCATCCACTGCCACATCAAACACACCATATGAACATACACATATGAACTAACCATACATATGCAAGTATGGGGTAAGTAACTGCATATATCTAATACAAAACATTAGAAATAATCATCATAAAAACCTCATCAACATCTATCTTCTAACACATGATATAGAATCACATATCCATACAAAATCAACTACCTGAGAAGGTAAATGCTCACAACAATAAAGCATAAAATAATATGACATAATCAACTGAAAACCATAGCCTAAAAGAGTATGGCACTAAAAAATGAAAGAAAACTATGGGTGGGTATTACATCTACCCCCCTAGGATTAGGCTCACTCCTGGAAGTCTGTAAATAAATAGGGATATAAATCCCGTAATCTCACTGCATCTTCCAAAGTAGCTGATGACTCATCATTTGGTTCCCATTGGACCCTTGCTTGCATGATGGTACGACCCCTGAGGGTTAAATCTTGTTGCTACAGAATATGAATGGGCTCCAAAGTCAGTTGCTCATCCTCTACTAGCAAGGAATTCCAATCAAGAACATGCACAATATCTGGAACATAACGTCTAAGAACATAAACATGGAAAACATCATGAACATGATATAGGCTGGGCGACAAAGAAAGACAGTTGAAACTGGTCCTATCCTCTCTAGGATCTCAAATGACCAAACAAAATGAGGCACCAACTTTGAACCCTTTCCATAACAGATTGGACTCTTTCGCGGATGCACTCTCAAAAAAACTCTCTCCCCAACTATAAACTACCTATTCACCCTATGAGCATCTGCATACTTCTTCCACCTACCATGTGGAGTGATCAAGTCCTCACGAATCCACTCTACTTGCTGCTCCATATCTCAAAGCATCTTTGGATCAAGGAGAATACGATCCTCCAATCTATCCCAACTCAAAGGTGTACAACAAGGGAGGCCATACAACGCATGGAAAGGTGACATGCCAATAGAGCTGTGATAGCCATTTTTATATGAAAACTCAACTAGCTACGCATAGTCCTCCCAGTGAGTCTATCTATCCATGACATACATCCTCAACATATCCTCTAGCACCTAATTGACCCGTTCTATCTGTTCATCAGTCTCCGGATGGTACGCTAAACTAAAATTCAATGTGGCACCAAGGTCATTTTGTAATGAATTCCAAAATGCAGAAGTGAATATAGGATCTTGATCTGAGATAATCCTGTGAGGAATACCATGTAGCCTCACAATGTCCTGCATGAAGGCTTTGGCTACCAATGCCACTGTATAGGATGCCCTCATAAGAGAGAAATGTGCCACCTTGGTTAACCAATCAAAAGTCACCATGATAACATCATGTCTCCGAGGAGTCATAGGAAAACCTACTATGAAATCCATGGATATGATATCCCACTTCCAGGATGGAATGAGATTTGGCTGTAAAATCCCTATTGGATGCCGATGTTCTGCCTTAACCCTCTGACATTCTAGAAACCTAGTCACAAAATCAGTAATTTCATGCTTCATACCATACCAATGATAGAGTTGTCAAAGGTGTGTGTGCATCCTCTTGATACCAGGATGTGTCAAATAAGGTGCACGATGAGCCTTAGATAAAACTAATGTATGCAGATCATCTGACGGTGGTACATATATCTGGCTCAAGTGATACAAAAGACCATCTAACTCCAAAACAAAACCTGAAAATATACCCTCCAAAGGCCTCTTTGACTCAATCTCTTCCTTCACCTCCTAATACCAAGTATCTCAGCTAGGAATTTCTTGAATTATTCTATTTCTCAAATCCACACTAAGAGTCAAAACTAAGATAGCCTTGCTCTTATGACTCAAAGAATCTACCACTACATCCTCCTTACCCTGAATGTACATGATCTCAAAATCATACTCACACATAAATTCCATCCACCTTCTTTGTCTAGCATTAATATCAGGTTGGGTAATGATATAATGTAGACTATGATGATCACTGTGAAGCTCAAATTGATGCCCTAACAAAAAATTTATCCATCATACTAAGACATGAACCACTACTGCTAACTCAAGATCATGCATAGGGTAGTTAGTTAATGATCCTTGAGTTTGAGAGACTCATAAGAAATCACTCATCCTTTCTTGCATAAGGATTGCTCCAATTCCTTCCAATGAAGCATCAATACAAACCATAAAGTCACCTACTGGATCAGGTACTTCTAAGATAGGTGCACTAGTCAAACACCTCATGAGGTTCTGGAAAGCCTCTTCGCATTTCTCTGACCAAAAAAACTTCTTCCCTTTCCTCTGTAGAGAAGTATAGGATAAGAAACCCTAGAGAAGTCCTTAAAAAATCTATGGTAATATTTGGCTAGACCCATGAAACTACAGATCTCAGACACATTAGTGGGTTTTGGCCACTCAAAAATTGCATGTATCTTTGAAGGATCTACTCAGATACCTCCACCAAAAATCATATGACCTAGGCATTGTACCTCCAATTGGAAGAAATCACACTTTGTCAAATTGGCATACAATTGATTGTCCCTTAGGCACTACAAAACTTGTCATAGATGCCCTTCATGCTCTTCTATGGATTTAGAATATATGAATATATCATGCAAGAAGACAAGAACAAAGTAATCTAGATAATCACAAAACACTCCATTCATCATGCACATGAAAACTGATGGAGCATTCATAAAACCAAATGGTACCACTGTGAACTCATAATGCCCATAACGAGTACAGAATGTAGTCTTGTGGATATCTACATCCTATATACAAAATTGGTGATACCCTGATTTGAGTTTGATCTTTGAGAACACCTTGGCTCCCTTAATTTGATCAAAGAGATCATCAATCCTTGGCAAAGGATACCTATTCTTGATTTTTACCTTGTTCAACTATCTGTAGTCAATAAACAAGCGTAAAGATCCATCCTTCTTTTTCACAAAGAGGATTGGTGCTCCCCAAGGAGAAATACTAGGTCCAATGCTCCACTTTGCCAACAATTCCTCCAACTAAAGTTTTAGCTCACTCAGTTAATGAGTAGTCATCCGGTAAGGAGCTCTAGAGATAGTTTATGCTCCTGGAACAAGTTCAATATAAAAATCTATGTCACGCTTAGGTGGCATGCCCAGAAGCTCACTTGGAAAGACATCAATAAAATATTGCAGAATAGGATGATTGAGTCTTTTCCTCACTCTCCACCTCATCCATCTCATTTAGAGATACCAAAAACACCTGAAAACTCCTTCACATACACCACTTAAGTTTCATAGAAGATATCATATGAAGGGAAATGAGACGTTGAGCTCCCACAATCTTACAATCTTTGCCAACATTATCCTTACACTAGATAGTCTTCTGTCTACAATTGATGCTAGCACCATGAGATCCTAACTAATCCATTCCTAAGAGAATTTCATATGACCCCAAAGGAATCACATGAAGATCAACTAAGGTAATAAATTTAACCAGATTTAACTTGCACTCATGAACTACAAAGTTTGTGGCTACCTTAGCACCAGAAGCCAATTCCACTTGCCAACCTATATCTTTCTTTGCAGCTACTGGACCACACTATTCTACTAAGAAAGGGGAAATGAAAGAATCTATAGCTCCAAAATCAAATCAAATAGAAGTATAAATACCTCGAATAGCACCCGAAGTATCTACCACTATGCCCTGGTATTCTACATGATAGTGATCCATTGCAGAAAACACTCTGTGAGACCAGTCGACATCTCCAATTGTAGGCTCAAAAGAAGTTGGTCTCTAACCTGAATACTGAGGTGTATGCTGACTATAGTTGGCTACAATGTGACCAAACTGACCACATTAGAAACAACCAGTGCCTCTACCATAGCCTCTACCAGCAGAGGGTGCACTAGATTGCTGATAAATCCCTCTACTAACACTTTTTTGTGCACTCTACGTAGGCTGACTAGACTGATTGTGCCTGACACGCTGGCCATTGTGGAAGTTCCTAGAGAGAGAACTGCATTCCTAACTAGGTGGAGCTGACCCCTTCTACTTATAGTTCTGATTACTCCCGAAGAAGCTAGAGGGTTTCTTGAAGTTTCTAGTCCCCTGAGACTACTGAGTACTCAGAGACAACTAAATTTCTCAGCGGTGACTACTACGCAGTCAATACATAATATTTACACAAGTCATTACATTGCTCAGCCTTAGTGGGATGGCTCGGTCACAGTGATGTCCGACCAACCTGCCTTTATTATGACTAAGTGTGTGGCACTAATAGACAAAAAAAATGGAGATCAACAATATTCCCCTTTAACATTAGTGGAAAAAATACTTTATCATGACTCTTCAGCCCCTTAACAAAGTAGTACTCAAGTATATAAAAAAAATCCCCCTAAGATTATGACTCGATCTTTATAAATAATTCACTATACATACAACATAATCTTAAGTACATAACTCTAAATATAACAAAATATTATGTTATACCTTCTCTACTCAAATCATTCAGTTATTTCCCTTGTCTGCATCTATTACATTTACCCCTTCATTATATTTGATTACATTTCCCCTTGTTATTGTCATTATTGTCTATTGGGGTAGTGGGCGTCAGACCATACTTTTGCAAAAATGGTTTATGAATCTTTAGGTTCATTACCAATTCATTATCCCAACTGGTTCTGACAGACTCCAAAACCTGTAACTTAATCTCTAGCTCGGTAGCTAGATCAATCAAACTCTACAATATTCAGAGGTGGCTCCCTCTGTGTTGATTTTTTTGTAGCTGATAACTCTCTCTTCATGACCTCCCACTGAGGTATCAACTTATCCCTTATTCTATCATCATTAGCCATGAGCTCAGCTAATCTCCCTTGGGCATCAGTCAACCTATTAAAGTGAATAGAGTTGGAACTTTCATCCATGCTCAGTGAATGTCCCATTGACTTCAAGTCTGACTATAGCTTCTCAATAAGCTATTGATTCTCCTTTGTAAATAATTTTACATCACATAATTTTTTATACAAAGAAAGAACATTGTATAAAACTTCTTCTAAGTTACTTACCAAATTAGAAAGTGCAACCTATTTTGCATTAAGTTCTTTTGCAACTTTCTCAAGAACTTTGGCCTCAAACTTTCTTTCAGACCATTGCATGAGCTTCTCATTTGCATTGATATCATCATTTTTCACCTTTTGAATAATATGAACCAATTGATCTATAACAGGTTCTTTCTCATTTACATCTTGAAGCTCAAATACACCCACAAATATATCTTTGATGTCATGTAATACATGATTTTGTTGATGTTCTTGTTTTAGTTTCTCCTGCTTTCTCTTCCTTTTTAGTAAACTCTAAAAAATATTCACTTTCTCATAAGATAAGTTATCAATATCCCATTTTGGAATCACTATAACTTCATCAAGTGTTACCTCAGTGCTTAGAGACTTATCCTTTTTCTTATGTGAATTCTTCTTCTTAGTCTCTGGTGTACTGCTACTTGGCTTCTACTCTTCCTGCAATGTACTGGTGTCACCATTGATTGTGACTAACTCCTTCTGAGTAAAAATTGCATGCTATTCAGGTGTATCATCAATCTTGATTTCAGTAAGTGGTAGGTTTATCAATGCGTGAATAACCTCTTGCTCTATAGGATCTTGTTTCTCCTCAGTCTCTAGAGTCTTAGTCTCCTCTATTTCTTCTTGATGAGGTCCAAAGATATTTGTTATAGACTTATCTTCTTGATCTTCTTTTCTCTTATCTCCTTCATCAATAACTTCAAAGTTTTCCTTGGTAGGGGAATCTGGAATGTTTATTGTATCCTCACCTTTCTCATCAACATTCAAACCTTGTGTATCCTCACCAGTAATTGTGATTGAGTCATCAATTGCACAGTCATTTGTTTGTGTATCCTCAACCTTCTCCTTTATTTCATACTCAACATTATTCGACTCATCAATATCTTCTTTTTTGTCAAGCTCTACTTGTTCTGATGTGCCTTCATCTTTGCTTGCACTCTTATCAACTAACATTCCAAAAATTATCTTTCGTATTCTTTGGCTCTATTGTACAACTCTCTCTACATCCTTCCTCAGTATAGAATATACTCTCAATTTAGGAATGAATCTATTCCCATTTTTCTCCATAAATTTCTCTCTCTATTTCTATGTTAGTTTAGGTATTATTTGGTCTAATGCCCCTTCTCTAATCTGTCTTTCAGTCTTAAGAGAAAAATTCCATCTCTCATCAATCTTCTTGAAAAATTCATCAAGGACTAGATTCCCAATTTATAAAGGTGTCATCTTGTATTATTCTAACATATCCATCATGGATTCTTCTATCTTCTCTTTGTCCTCGATACTTAATTGTTCAAACTTAATGAACTTGAATCCTGACAAACCTGCTGAACTCCTGATGTTATGACAAATCTCATAAACATTTGTAGGATGTTTGTGTGTACCAAATTTTAAACTGTTGATGTCCTCTATATCTGTCATCTCTTCATCTTCATCATATTTACCCAATATTTATTTCCTTCTTAGCTTCCTCTTAGGTTTTCTCAGCTCAGCTTTAGATTGTACTTATTTCCTTTTCCTTGAGCTCTCCCCTTCATCTTTCTTTAGTAATATTTTCTTTGGTGGCTCGGCTAGTGTTCTTGTAGCTGTTGATGCCCTGGTTCTCGGTCTAGATATGGCAGGAGAAGTAGGTTTTTTATTTGAACTCCTCTTCTTAGTTGACTCAACAACCATCACTTTCTTACCTTCTTATCCACTTCCACATCTTCATCTTCACTCTATTCTGAATCACTAGATTGGTCCTCACCTTGACCTTGTGTGTTCTATATTGGTCCATCATCTTCTTCTTCCTATTCTCCAAACATATTCTCAAGGCTATTCATTTTTTTATTTGTCTTCCTCTCCATGGTCACAGCCTTCAATCCCATGGTTATCTTTGATTTTGCTTCTTCATATTTCCCAAATACCATAGCCTTTTTATCAACTTCCTCTACAAGTAATGCTATTATTTTTGTAGATGTTTCATCTATTTTTACTTCATAAGGTAATGGCCTCAACCATGCTACCCTCGATACTACAACTTGTACATTAGTGTAATAAGTATCAACTAGAAAACAAACATCATCATAATGCTTCTTTACTAGTGAAACATGGATTCTACTCCTTATTCTCATCTTTTTCTTAAATTCAACAAATTAATTACCCATGACATTATCAAAATTCTCTCCTATCTATTGTATAAACTCATTAATCTATTGTGTCACTGGTCGGTCCTAACTCCATACTACATCTCCTATATTAGGAAAAGTATCATGTAAATAGAAAAATATACAAACTAATAGGGATCTGAACTTACACATATGATTTTTTTCCTTCCTAATGGATGATAGATTCTTAGCAAGTTGATTCATCTATAGCTCGGAAATATCATATGTATGATCCTTTTTCAATATTTTCCATGCTTGATCAAATCCAACACAAGGAACACTATCCAATCTTCTCCAATGATAAAAATTGTGAGCAATAACTCTTACTGCAAAGTCAATTTCAGGACTTGTCATCATTGAAATTTTTATTCCTCTCTTGTTCCACTCAACTAAAGTATTCTTCTCAACCTCTTCTTTACTCTGACAATGCATTGTTCTTTTCCCTTGCACAATAGGGTAACCAGTGACACGGTGGATGATATCCTTGGTAATATTTATAGGTTCATTCTCCAGCCATATGCTCATATCATGAATTCTTCTCAGAAGTATCCTTATCCATTCAATTTTACAGTCACACAGGGAATCTAGGGCACAGACTAACCCTTTGTTAGAAATGTGCTCATGTTCAGCCTTCAATGCCCCATTTTCACATAGTTTTTTATAGGCTTCCCTCAACTCAAAATCTCCAACTTCACTTATCTTACACATATAGCATTCTCTCACATCATGGATCATAATAAATTTTGGTGGGATCAATGATAGGGCTCCCAAAAGATCTCCCTTCATTGCAGTCTTAGGTATAACTTGGAAATTAGCTAGTGCACATGCATCACTCCTAACTTACTAAACATTCTTCAGTTCCTTATCTTGTCTCTTAACTCCAGAAAATGAATTGGCAGCCATTTTTCATATTAAGGTTTGTGAAATGAACTTTGGGTAACTCGAAAACAATAGGTCTTCAACCTTTCTCAGTACTTGTCGATGATACACAGTGAAATCATTACAATCTTTGCTCAAATTTCTCTTGATTGCTTCTGAATCACTCTGCAAAATCTAATCACTTTATGAAATAAAAAATGAATGGAAAAATCTATTATATACCCTCAAATGGTCAAATTAGATCTCCATTAAATGTTCCTCACAATGGTAGGTGTAAAACAACTGTCTTGGTCCTTTAATAAATAGCTTGGTTAACTCATTCCATCACTCGATCAGAATAGTGACTTGATCACTATTGACACTTAGTCAACATATCAGCTCGATCGATATGGGGGCTCGACACATACTAATACTGATGCTCAACATCAAATATGCACATCAATTCTTTTCTTGGTTCTTGACTCAGATCTATCCTAATGTATCTTAGCTTATGTAGATATGGACTTTAATACATCTTACGTTAGGAACTGGTGTAAAATATACCATTAGAGAAAATGGTTCCTTACATACCTTTTTTTCTTAATTAGAAGTAGTTTGATCACCTAATCCATTGGATTGGGTGATCTCGGCTTCACTGGGTCCAATATTGCTTGCTTCTTCTTTCTTTCTCCATGTCAGATTCATCTGATTCTTTATCTTCTCAAAAGCAGGTGTTGGGGCTCTTATCTTGTAGTCTCTCCTAGTATGACTGATCTTGTGAAAACTATAATAGACCAAACTTCCATTCATCCAACTCTTGGATATACCTCTAAAGTGTGTTATTATACAATTTTTTGCAATATGACCATATTCACCACAATAATGACAACTATGACTTGTATTGTAATCCCAATTGAATGTGTTACCTTTCCTTGGTACATTTCCTTGTTTCTTGGATGTCCATTTGGATTTTGCATTAGATCTACAATCTTGAGTTCTATGACCAAACTTCTAGAAATTGTAACAATGTCCTTGAAATCTAGGTGAAGTAGGTGTATTTATAGTCTTTGACTTGCATTCATATGCATGATGTCCAGGCTTCTTATAGTTAAAGCAATATCCATTGAATTTAGGTTTAGGACTAGACTTAACATTCTTTCTTCGACAAATGTTTGTTGTGTGACCAGGTTTCCCACAATGATGACATGTAGGTTTTTAGTTCTTCAGCATTGCATTCCTCTGTTGTCCACTCTTTAATGATTCTCATTCTTTAGTGGATGACAGGTGCTGGTATGGCCTAGTCCAGAGGTATCATTGGTCCTTCTTGGTGATCTCATTAGTTCCTAAAAGTATCTCAAGGCTTCATTAGGTTTTTTTTATCCTCTAAATGAGTTCTCTTTCAGATCTCAACTCATTTATCATTTGATTGATCTCTGATCTCAGATATGTAATTTCAATTTCTTTTATGTTTACCTCTTGATTTAAAAATAACAGTTGGTTGACCATGTCCAACTGATTGTTTGTAAGCTTCTACACATCACTTTTCCTTTCATCATGTCTAGTAGCCATTTTTTCTTGTCTTCTTCTGCCATTTTCTTGTCTTCCTTGCCTTTATTCTTTTGATCAATCACCTCACATAGTGTTATTGATTGAGTTCCCTATTCTATCTTTAGACTTTTGACTCATTCTTTTAGTGTGTTATTCTTCTCCAATAGTTCTGCAATTACTGCACTACTTTATTTGGAATCTCCATTTTCAAATAGACGTTCAGTGTCTTCTTCCTTGTATGAAGTGTCATTTAGTTGAATTTCCAATTCTTTCCTAGCCTTTAAGGATTTCCTCAATTCTTCTCTTGCTATCTCAAATTGCTATAGTGCCAACTGGATATCAATCTTTTGGTTCTCAAATAAACTTTCCCAACTTATAAACCTCCATCTCTAATATCTTAACTCTCAAGTGGTTAGACTTATTCTAATAGAAAAATTCTCTGATACCAATTGTTGGAAGTCTAATATGGGAAAGCAGTATACTGAGAGGGGGAGGGGGGATGAATTAGATCTATAAAACTCTTACACTTCTAAAACAAAATGGTTCAACATGTAAACATAAGCATTAACTAAAATGTTGTAATAGATCTAACATCTAATCACATCCATAATAAACACATAACACAAATATTTGGTAACCTAGAAACCATTACAAGGTAAAACTGGGGGGGGGGGGGATGACACCCACAAATCTTCACTACTGCTGTAATAAAGTGTGCCTGTTAGGGCCACTTTGTTAAGAGATTTACCCTGATTCACTTGCTAGAATGTATTAGTACATGATCCTTTGGTCTGCACTCCAAATGTTGCTAACTGATCTCCTCTTTCCAACTCTTAACTAATCTCTCAATCTCATATATCTCTTTACTTTCCTTCACTACTATGCTCAGTCACTCTGTCTAGTCTATGCTTTAGATAAGAAAAACTCTTCTTCACATGCATACACTTGATCTCTGTTCTTCACATCCGAATCCACACTCATGCATAGATTAGGGTTTGAAGCATTGCATATATAGACAATTGATGAAGCATCTAGATCAAGATCAAAAATCTAGATTAATCACTTTTGCTACCTAAGAATCTCTAATTTTGATTGGTTGCATTGCTTGCATAGGGATTCATGATCTTAGAAATGACACGTAATTAATTCATTAAATATCTTCAACAATATTTAAATGATTCATAGAATTTTGACAAAATGGTTTACCTAAGTGTTTGTGCCATTCCAAACACATATATCAAAACTTTGATGC
Organism: Thuja plicata; assembly: GCA_018584345.1. Taxonomy (NCBI): domain Eukaryota; kingdom Viridiplantae; phylum Streptophyta; class Pinopsida; order Cupressales; family Cupressaceae; genus Thuja; species Thuja plicata. Next base: position 3,588,791 of record MU227297.1, read on the forward strand.
TCGGTCAAAACTGTCACTCAAAACTGACTGTATATACAACTCGACAATCATTCTGCTCGGAAACTACTGAGTACTTGATGACCACTAACTTTCTTGGTAGTGACTACTGCTCAGTCAATACATAATATTTACACAAGTCATTACATTGCTTGGCCTTAGTGGGATGGCTCAGTCGCAGTGATGACCGACCAACCTACCTTGATTATGATTAAGTGTGTGACACTAATAGACAAAAAAACTTGGAGGTCAACATTTTATATTTTATAATTATATAGATTTTATCTCCATCTATACAATTTTCAATTTTTTCCTTTTTTTAACAAATTTTCTATTTTCATTTCATTATTATTTTTTCTTCATTTTTATAAATTTTTTTAATTAAGTTATATAAATGACAGAGAATTTTGTTTGTTTCTATAATTAATAATATTTTATATTTTTCATTTATATAAAAAAAAATTAGATGTCATTGTTATCTATATCTTTCTCTATTTTTCCTTATTTTTTATATTTTTTATATTTTTTATAATTTTTTCTTTTTAATAATTTTTTTTTGGTCGGTAATAGATGATTTTTTTAATAATAATATAAAATTTTACAAAAGTATATACTTCAAAACAACCCAGTTTGTGGCTTTCAACCATTAAACAAAATATAACCCGCTCACTTCTGAGCAACTTAACTACTAGCGTTAAACAAAAAACAACTTCGCTTGGCATTATTAGCAATATCTACCCAGTTCAAAATAAAATAGACTTCCCATATACAATTAAAGGAGGGCATTAAGCATAGTAAGCTTAGTAAAATAGACTACCAGACTGCCATCAAAATTCTTCAAAAATTCACCCAAAAAACCTCAGTTCTCTCTTAAATTCTTATTCCTTTGACCATGCATCCTCAAAATTTCTAGCCCTTCATGGTAGGCATGTGTGGGTCCTTTGTGGGATGACACCATGGGTATTGTCATTTGCAACTTTTTCCAAATCATCCTACTTGCAGATCTCCACTTTCACTTTTTCCCATTCGGCTCTTCTCTGCAATTTGTAACCTTCCTTATCAACTTTCCCAACCCACCTGATAAAAGGGATAAGCCCATAATCCCTTTCTTCTAGATCATCTTCAATACATTTTTAGATGTCCATGCGAACTCTAGGCATGACCCGTTCCAGAATAGATTCAAGGACTCCCAAAACATCTTCAATAAAAAGTGACTTTGCCACTCACTTGACTGTCTCAATAGGATCTCCAAGCTCCAAGCCCCAAGCAATCACCATAGATATGATTTCCAGATTGTCTTTGCACATCAATTTGAAGTCTTGTAATTTTGGCCCAAGAACTCCAATTATGTGCTCTATCTTAATCCTTACAAGGCCATTGATTCTCTCTCTACTCGCTACGCCTGGAAAATACTTCATCTGACATTTTGAATTCACCATGAAATTAGCCTACATTTTGTCAAATTCCAAGAAAACTGCACAAAGGAAGAGAAAAATATGAACCAAACACAGAAAAATGGTGTCAAAAATGACACCATATAGTTAATGAGGTCTTCCTTAAAAAAGGCAACTTGCAGATGAAGCATTCACCCACGACATGCAACAGCTTTCAAATCTATCATCTCAGCATTCATTATGAGATTACTTATGTCAGAGCCATCCTTTCCCAAGCTACCTCTCACGCGCGACAAGTCCTCTACCAAGCTTGTCATCCAATCATCATTAAAACTCACCGCCACTACCATTTTGAGCATGTTTCAAACTTAAAAACAACTCATCATCCAAAAAAATAAAACTATCTTGACAGCCCAAAAGGTGTGCCACCTCATCTCTTGAAATGTCATTCCTTATCCTAGTGAGTAGACATTTTCATTTCTCATACATCTGCCCACCTCAACTATATTGATCATTAGTTCCCACCATCACCACAATTTGAAATTTAGAAAGTCTGCTATTTTGTGATTCTTTATTTAAATACTAAGGCAAACTATCTGTTAGGGCCAAATTGTTCCATCCTTATTTCACCCACCTTTTCAAAATTGATGACCCACTTTGATAAAATATCTACTTCCATATTACCTTCTCGGTAGGTGTGGCTGATTTTAAAGTCCTCAAAAGTATTTAACATACTTAGGATCATAGTTACTATTGGTTGAAGGTGCCATGTTTATGTATGTCTATTTATAAAGGCATTAATAAGCACTTGTGAATCACCTTTGAAGTGTAATTTCTGAATTCCTAGAGTGACCCCCATTCTGACCGCCAATAGTGTTGCATTCCCTTCTGTAGCATTATTAGTCCCAAAACATAGTTTATGTGCTCCATAGGCTAGGATCTCCCCTTTATGATCTCTCAAAATAACACCTACCACAAATGACCCTGGGTTTCCTTTTGAGGCCCCATCAAAATTGGCCTTGATCCAACCCTCAGTTGGGGCTATCCACTTCACAACATCACACACCTTTTGTTTGTTCTTCCCTTTGGAACCAAGATGGCCTTTTCTACACTTCAAACCGTGCCATGATTTCTGTAGTTGATGGTTTATCAAAGTGAAAGGGGTTGTAAGAGATATATTTGAAGTGTTTTCATTCATTACTTCTTCAATGGTGTGGTTAATTCTAAATTTTAGTCTCTCTAGAGTTTCTTGTTTATCTTGGAATAGCCTTCGATTTCTCTCCTTCCACACTTCCCATATGAGTATAGAGGGGATGCACACCCATGTTGAAGAAAAGGTAGAGTTTCTTGGTGGTGTCGGGAAGCAAAAAAATTTCTCTCTTAAACTGTTAGGTAGGGGGGCCTACCATCCTAAATTTTCCTTGAGCATGTCCCAACATTGGGAAGTGACTTTACATGTTAATAGTAAGTGATTTACATCTTCCTCTACATTTTCACATTAAAAAAATTTGGTCAGTCTCTGTATCCTGAACCTTTGTCTCCTAACCCCTATTAAGATTCTTTCCTTAATAGCAAGTTGTGAAAAAGAACCCACTTTAGGGAGACATTCTTTGCTCCAAAGCAACTTTCAAGGTCATTCATCTATATCTGCATGTCTATCTAATAGTTGATAACCCAATTTGATTGAGTAATTACCATTATTTTCCACACACCATTTTATCACATCCTCATCATGATTGATAAGCACACTTTGGTGTTCAAGGTTCTCTTTCATAGTTGTTGCTAATTGTTCACCAATCTCCAAATTATCAAAGTTTCTCCATACCCTGACTTGACCCAAAGGTCCCTACTGTAGCTCCACATAGTGACATAAATACTCACCCCAGTTGTTTGTGAAAAGATATTTCAGCTCTTGATATGATAGATTAGCTGATAACATCGGATAACCATTCCATGAGTCATCCCAAAACTTCACTCGATGTCCATTTCCAACTTGCCATGTTAGATGTTGTGTAATGACTGTTCTACAACTTGAAATAAAATTTCATACATCAGAGCCCTTTGGAGGATTCAGTGTTGTGAGGATTCTGTCACTATCCATAGAGTCTAGATATTTAGCCTTTATGATCTTTACCCAAAGTAATTTTGGATTTTATAAATACTCCAGACTAGTTTTTCTCCCAAAGCTTCATTCATTAGAGTCCAGTCTCTCAAACCAATCCCACCATTTCCTTTAGGTTTACATAACATTTTCCATGCAACTAGAGGTCTTTTATCTTCTGCACTTTTCCCATTTCATAGAAATTTTTTCATTCTTTGTGCTATTATTTGTGTGATTTTTTTGGAAATCTCGAGACACATCATTGAAAAAATAGGAATAGCACAAACAACCATTTTAAGAAGAATGATTATTCCCGCAAAGGTGAGCCATTTTCTCTTCCAACCTTCCAATATTTTGGCACATTTGCACATCAGTTCCTTCCATAAGTTAGTCTTAAAAGCACCACTGAATAATGGGATACCAAGGTATTTACTTCATAATTTTCCTTCCCTAATACCAATAATTCTACTAATATCCCTTTGCTTTCGTAGGTCAACATTGAAGAAATAAATCTCAGATTTTTGCCAATTTATGCATTGACCAGAGGCTCTACTATAAATGTTTAAGGTTTCTTTGATGATCCTAGCTTCTCTAATGAAAGCCTCACCCATTAAATTTGTATCATCTACAAATTGTAAATGAGTAATTGGTTCAAGGCCTTCGACCACTTTACCCTTTCCATACACTAGCTTTCCTTTTGGATTTGATCAACCTACCAAGAGCCTCAACCATTATAATAAATAAAAAGGGTGAGAGTGGGTCCCCTTGCTGGATTTCTTTGTTAGAGTTAAAAAATCCTTGTGGACTGTCATTTACTAGGACTGAAAAGGGATTATTAATATAGCCTTCAACCCATTAGATCCATTCTTTGCAAAAACCAAAATATCGTAGGACATTAATAGGAAAAGTTATGTTCATCACATCATAAGCCTTTTTGATATCAAGTTTTATCATCATCTTCTCAGTCTTGTTCTATTTTAGGGTATGAATTACTTCATGAGACACTATGATGCCTTCAAAAATAGATCTCTTAGGTGTAAATCCACTTTTTTCCTCAAAGATAATGGATTGTAGAACCCTTTTCAATCTATTCATTATGACCTTGGCTATAATTTTATAAATAGTATTGCATAAAGATATGGGTCTGAAGTCCTCAAAGCAAAGTCTATCCTCTTTCTTTCGAATAAGGGTGATAAAGGTATTGTTGAAATCATGGAATATAAATCCCCCAGCCCTTGACTCCTCCATCACCTCTGAGACTTCAAATCTGAATGTATCCTAGAAATTTTAAAACAAAATAGCAGAAAATCCATCAGGTCTAGGAGCCTTCTGTTCTCCTAAATAAAAAACAACCTTTTTCACTTCCTCCACTAAGAATGGTTGTTTAAGAATATCATTTTGATGAGTCGTAATACATTTTGGGATGTTGGTATGGAATTCATAGTCTATATTCATATCAACTCGATCCTCCCAAAAATAGTTTCAGAAATATCTGATTGCCTCTTGATTAATTTCCTCCTGGTCTTGCAATAAAACACCTTGTCTATTTTGAATAGAAAACAATTATTCTGTGATCTTCTTACTTTAACTGAATTGTGAAAAAAGGAGGTATTCTTATCACCTTCATTGAGCCATAATTCCCTAGATTTTTGTCTCCAATGTGTTTCTTCTCTGGATAACACTTCACTATAAATTTTACTCAATTTGTTTTCTTCCATAAAATCATTTTCATTCATGCCATTCCCAATTACTTTGGAATGTAAAGCCTTTAGGTCTTGTTCTAATCTTTCCTTTTCAACAAAAATATTTTTAAAAACATCATGATTCCATACTTTCATTTTTTCTTTCATAAACTGTAACTTTCTAAAGAAAATAAAGGCCTTATTACCTCGTCTAGTCAGTGCTTGATTCCACCATATTTTCACTTGAGAATGAAAGGAATCATGACGAAGCCACATAGATTCAAATTTGAAGGGTTCTCTATCTGAAGCTTTATCTTCTTGTAGTCTTGGACTTATTGGATAATGATCAGATCTTGTTAAAGGTAAAATATTTGCATTGCAAGTCTAGTTGGTAGCTGCCCAATTACCAGCCAAGAGAAATCTATCCAATTTTTCAGCAATATTCAGGAATCCATTATGTCTATTTGTCCATGTGAACTGACCATTTCTTAAATCTAAATTAATCAAACCATTTGTGGTAACAAAATATAAAAAATCCTTTTGGCTTTGTCCATCGCATCCACGTCCCCCCATCTTCTCATTTGGGTTGAGGATTGCATTGAAATCTCCCCCCAATAGAAAAGTCTCATTTGGCTGTAGATTTAGAATAATAGAAAGATCTTGTCAAAGAGCACGTTTAAGTGTTGAATTATTCAGGCCATAAATGTTTACAACTTGAAACCTTGTTAGAAGATGCTTTGACTTAACTTCCACCCACAACTAATATCTACTCCTATTAATGTCTGTCACCTCTAAAATTTCCTCACACCATGAAATACCTAAACCACCAGAAGCCCCAAGTGCCTCTGAGAAACAACATCACCATCTATTGAATTTATTAGTGAATACTTGAATATCCTCCCCACTAAGCTTAGTCTCTTGAATAAAGATAAGATCTAGTTTCACCTTATCAAAAACTCTCTTGATCAGGCGAATCTTGTCAGGGGCATTGCAACCCTTGACATTCCATGATATGATTTTCATGGCACTTGGGGAGGGGAAAATCTCATCCCTGACATCAGAAATTTAGATTGGTTTGTTGCACTACCAGCTGAGGCTAATTTAACCTTATTAGATTTTCTTCCCCTTTTCTTTCTTTCTCCTAAAGAGGGATTTGATTTCTCAGAAGGATATTGTTCAATTGTCCAAACTTCCTTCACATTAAAAGTGCCTGAAATGCCAAATTCATCATCCTCTTCCTCATTCATTTGTGAAATGTAGTTTGAATCAGAATCACACGTCTTACCATTGCTATCTTTGACATTTTTAAAGGAAGAATCCAAGTTTTTAATAGGGAAGATTTGAATATCTTTAAAGCCTTCTTCCTCAGCAAATTTAGATACCTTGGTGGTATTCATCATAACTAAATCCTCAATATGCAAGCTCAGAGGGATAACATTTTGGGCAATCCTGTAGCTGCAATTAGGTTCAAGTGAATTTAGAATAGTTGAGATATCCCCAACAGACTCCCAACCCCCACATTTATTTACAATGTCTATACCACTCATTGTGAGAGTTTGGGTATTCACTTGAGGGCTTTCTAAATTCCCTGAGATAGGTTTGGTTTTTGGTGAAGGAACTAATTTTGATTCAAAGTATTTCCCCCAATTCTGTTATTGTCTATAGCTTCAGGATGCCCCAACAATGGCTGAGGTATTTCCCTCATCATCACTACCCAAGTGTAGAGTATGTCCATTATTTCCCTCTCTCCATTAATTTTCCATAATCTAATCAATAGTGTCTTTTAAGCTTCCCTGTGATATCCATTGGGATTTTGTATCTTCTAGTCTCTCACCCACTTTCTCTGAGATAATCATTTGAAGTTTAGAATCTGATTTCTCATTCCATAAACACTGTTCAGTGATTTCGATAATTTTACTGTTAATCATATTAACTTCTTTGGATTTACCATTTTTATTGTTAGTATCACTGGAGGAAATATTTTCAGCAATGTTGTCCTCCTGAAGGTCCCCTTCATTCTCCACTACCAGTTTTTGTTTCCAAACTCCATTCTTAATTGTGATTAATAAAGTATCGCGTAGAGGGTGAACCTCTTTCCACAAAATCAGAATTTTAGGGCATGTTGACTGGTTTCTATCCATTAAGCATTCTTCCACCATGAGGAAACTACCTAGGTGGTTTCCTAATATACTTAGGGTTTCAAAACCCCAATATTCATGTGGTAAATTTGGCAACTTAACCCAAATGGGTATTTCTTTAATATTTTCCTTTTCTGGATCAAAATTATGAGACCAATTAGTAATGTAAAGACCTTTTCCGTCAATCAAATACAAGTCATTTATCAACACCCATTCTTTATCTTGGGGGGAAGGGGAAATGACAAAATAGAAGCCGTTTGCCATATTTTTTAATGTGAATGCATGTCCCCATGATTTTTAGTGCTAATCCTTAATTTTTCTTAGAGAGGGCCATTCTCCAGCCCATTTCAAAAAGAAAGCGTGACTTTCTAGAAAGATAATAAATTCAGTCCAAACAACAGTTGCAATTGAAATGGTAGAGATATTTCATAATTTATACCCTTGGAAATACCTCTGAAGGTGTCTCCACAACCTTTTCCACCTCTTTCAATTTCCAAAGCTTTCTTTCAATCCTTCGAAAGTCAAAGAACGTTCATTCGACCTCGGGTTTTCTCAATTAAGGAATCTGAGGTTTGCCCTTGTGGCCATAGTTCTAAAACTAGACTACCCATTAGAAAAAGGTTGACTCGACCCTCCACAAGGGTTTTGAAAGTGATTCATCTTTGACCGTTCCCTTTTCTTCTTAGCATTGTCAAAATGTGACCGATTTCTCCATTGGTTTCCAGGATATTCCAAGCCCACATGGTTGATGAAGGGTTGTTGCATTTTCATCTACACATGCGACTTCCAGTAGTCGTTGGGTTGAAATTTTTTCAAATGTGCACCTCCCGCCCATTCTCTGTGACGCTCCATTTATTTTTTAATAAATTTTTTATTAAGTTATATTTATTGATAATTATTATTATTTATATTTTTAAGTTTCCTCTTTCTTTTCCTTTTCAGTGACTTTTTTCTTTTTTGTTTAACATCTTTTTTCCTTTTGAAATATCCTTATTGTTTTTCACCTTTGGTTTTTATTACTTTTTAAAATTATTTCCTCACTCTTTGTTTTGGTTTCTTCTCACCATATTTGAACCTTGTGTCACCCTCTCTCCTCCACCCCATCCCCAACCCCATTTTTATCTCTCATCCTGGTGGTGGATTATGGAATGTGATCTAAACATGGATGCAAACAAAATCCTACAAGGTATTAAGCAATAATTTTAATGGATTGTGGAAATATGGTCTCTTTTACCAATACTATATTCATTTAATTTAGTTTTAAAAGGGAGCCTTCATCGTCATTAATATTGTCATTAATTTAGCACATCACAAGTATCACATGATAGGTTTTAGGAATGAAAAAATATTATATTTGACATCTACAATTTGATTATTTTAGCTAACTTAAATAAAAATCCAGTGATGGTGATGAAGGTAATCATTTAACTTGGACTATCACATGAATATCATTTAAGATATTCTAATGAAACAATATGACGTGTGAACTTGCAAAATGATTTCCATATTTTACTCACTTTTATTTCAAGAAATTTTTTTCACTTATTTCAGTTTTAAATGTCATTTCCAACATGTAATTCATCACACACTTGACTAAATTTTAAGCTAAAATTTGAACACTTGAATCCCAAGTTGGATCCACGTGCTAAAAATAGCATATTTATTTCACCTTCCCAATGTTTATTTTAATTACTCACAAACTACATTTTATTTTGGATCTATTATCTGCATTTAATGATGCCTTATGAGATGTTATAGTTTGTTCAAAAAACTAACTTGCCTACAACTCTTTTATGTTTCACACATTTTTTTGTATTTTCAATGTGGGAGGCCTAACTTTTGAAGAGTGTCTTTTTTTATCCAAGAGGTTGATGGGACCCTCATTTATATTATAGAGCTCTACGATATCTACATCTTTGAGACTAGTGAAATTGAGACAAAGTTTGTATATCTCCTCTCAACTGTAGAAACATTCCTGAAACAATACACACAAATATTTATAAATAAATAAAAAATCACAACTCAAATCCACAACATATCCATATGCAAGAAATAACATAAAAATGAGAAAATGAGAATGAAAAATGAATATACCACTCTCCATCGACACTCCAAACAACTTGAATTTTACCATCAATAGTTGCAAACCCTCTCCAAGTGAAACGAAAAACCCCTCAGAGCCATTACATTCTCTCCAACTACAGTCCTCCTTTAGCGGGTGAGGAGACTTAAAGGAAACACAAAATAAGAGGCATAGACAGAGGCACGATCATATATAAGGGTTCTCTCTAATGGTAATAATTTCTTTTCAATGGTAATTGTTATTTTTTCTTAATAGTCATGAGAGAGCCATTGTAGCCTCGATTAAAACAAAAAATAACAAATCACACATTTTCTTTAGAGTTGTATAGTCTAGATGGAAAAAGTAAACCATGCATTTTCTTTGCAACCCTCAATAAAAAAACAAAGTTGTTGTGGTTTGGTAAAAAAATAGAGACATTGCGGGCAAAAAAAATAGAGTCGTTACAGTCTAGGAAAAAAATAGTCGTTGCAATCGAGAAAAAAAAATAGAGTCATTATAGTTGGGGAAAGCAAAACAGAGCTGCTGCAATTGGAGAAAGAAAAAACAGAGTCATTCTAGTCTCGAAAAAAATAGTCATTGCGGTCTAAAAAAAATAACAGAGCCCTTGCAGACCCCCAAAAAAACCCTATAAAGAAAACAAAGAAACATTTTCTTCAGAACCGTTGCAGCCTGCATAAAAAGGAAACACGAAGCCACTCCATTTTCTTGAGAAGCCTACATTAAACAAAGAATAGAGGTTTTTTTTGCTTCAATTGTATTTTACATATTTGTATTTATTAAGATTTTTTTTAATGTAGTTATTATCGATATGGTTTTCCTTTTTTAAATTTCTTTATTTTATCATTTTACAATTATTTTTTTCTATTTATTGAAAAAAAATTTAATTTAATTATATGAAAGAAATTTTTATTTTCGTTTATAGTAAAAAATATTTTATTTTTTATTTTATTTTATTTCAAAAGGTATTTTACAGTTTATAAATATATAGATTTTATCTCCATCTATACAATTTTCAATTTTCCCCCTTTTTTTACAAATTTTCTATTTTCATTTTATTACTCTTTTTTCTTCATTTTTATAAAAAAATTTAATTAAGTTATATAAATGATGAAGATTTTTATTTGTTTCTATAATTTCTAATATCTTATATTTTTCATTTTTATAAAAAAATTTAGTAATCATTATTATCTATATCTTTCTCTATTTTTCCTTATTTTTTATAATTTTTCAATTTTTTTCTTTTTAATAATTTTTTGATTAAGTTATATTTATCGATTATTATTATTATTATTATTATTATTATTATTTAGTTTCCTCTTTCTTTTCCTTTTCAGTGACTTTTCTTTTTTTTGTTTAACATCTTTTTTCCTTTTGAAATCTCTTTATTGTTTTTCACCTTTGGTTTTTATTGCTTTTTTAAAAAAAAATATTTCCTCACTCTTTGTTTTGATTTCTTCTCACCATCTTTGAACCTTTTGTCACCCTCTCTCCTCCACCCCATCCCCAACCCCTTTTTTATCTCTCATCTTCGTGATGGATTATGGAATGTGATCTAAATGTAGAGTCAAAAAAAAGCCTACACGACACTAAGCAGTAATTTTAATGGATTGTGGAGATATGATCTTTTTACCAATACTATATTCATTTAATTCAATTTTAAAAGGGAGCCTTCATCATCATTAATATTGTCATTATTTCAACACATCACAAGTATCACATGATAGGTTTTAAGAAATGCACAAATATTATATTTGACATCTACAATTTGATTATTTTAGCTAACTTAAATAAAAATCAAGCGATGGCAATGAAGGTAATCTTTTAACTTGGACTATCAGATGAATATCATTTAAGATATTCTAATGAAACAATATGACGTGTGAACTTGCAAAATGATTTCATAATTTTACTCAATTTTATTTCAAGAATTTTTTTTCACTTAATTCAGTTATAAATGACATTTCCAACAAGTAATTCATCACACGCTTGGCTAAATTTTAAGCTAAAATTTGAACACTTGAATCCCAAGTTGGATCCACATGCTAAAAATAGCATATTCATCTCACCTTCCCAATGTTTATTGTAATTACTCACAAACTACATTTTATTTTGGATCTATTATCTGCATTTAATGATGCCTTATGAGATGTTATAGTTTGTTCAAAAAATAACTTGCCTACAACTCTTTTATGTTTCACACATTTTTTTTGTATTTTCAATGTGGGAGGGTTAACTTTTGAAAAGTGTCTTTTTTATCCAAGAGGTTGATGGGACCCTCATTTATATTATAGAGCTCTATGATATCTACATCTTTGAGACTAGTGAAATTGAGACAAAGTTTGTATATCTCCCCTTAACTGTTACATCATTCCTGAAACAATACACACAAATGTTTGTAAATCTAAAAAAAATCACAACTCATATCCACAGCATATCTAGATGCAAGAAATAACATAAAAATGAGAATGAAAAATGAATATACCACTCTCCATCGACACTCCAAATAGCTTGAATTTTAGCATCAATAGTTGCAAACCCTCGCCAGGTGAAACGAAAACCCCTTAGAGCCATTACATTCTTCTAGGGGGTGAGGAGACTTACAAGAAACACAAATTAAGAGGCATAGATAGAGGCACGATCATATATAAGGTTTCTCTCTAACGGTAATAATTCTTTTGCAATGGTAATTGTGTTTTTTTTGTAATAGCCATGAAAGAGCCGTTGCAGCCTCAATTAAAAAAAAGAAATAATAAATCGCACATTTTCTTTAGAGTTGTTGTATAGTCTGGATGGAAAAATTAACCATGTATTTTCTTTGCAACCCTCATTAAAAAAATAGAGTTGTTGCGATCTGGTAAAAAAATAGAGCCATTGCAAGAAAAAAAATAGTCATTATAGTCTAGAAAAAAAATAGAGTCGTTGTAGACAGGAAAAAACCAGAGACGTTGCAATCGAGAAAAAAAATAGAGTCGTTGTAGTCGGGGAAAACAAAATAGAGCTGTTGCAATTGGAGAAAGAAAAAATAGAGTCATTTTAGTCTGGAAAAAAATAGAGTCATTGCGGTCTGAAAAAAATAACAGAGCCCTTGCAGTCCCCAAAAAAAACCCTATTATGAAAAAATAAACAAAAGTTTTCTTCAGAACCATTGTAGCTTGCATAAAAAGGAAACAAAGAGCCACTCCATTTTCTTGAGAGGCCTCCATTAAACAAAGAATAGAGGTTTTTATTTGCTTCAATTGTATTTTATATATTTATATTTATTAAGATTTTTTTTAATGTAGTTATTATCGATAGGGTTTTCCTTTTTTCAATTTCTTTATTTTATCATTTTACTATTATTTTTTTCTATTTATTGAAAGGTTTTTTAATTTAATTATACCAAAGAAATTTTTATTTTCTTTTATAATAAAAAATATTTTATTTTATTTCAAAAGGTGTTTTATATTTTATAATTATATAGATTTTATCTCCATCTATACAATTTTCAATTTTTTTTTTCCTTTTTTTACAAATTTTCTATTTTCATTTTATTATTTTTTTTTTTCATTTTTATAAAGTTTTTTAATTAAATTATATAAATGATGGAGATTTTTATTTGTTTCTATAATTAATAATATCTTATATTTTTCATTTTTATAAAAAATTTAGATGTCATTATTTTCTATATCTTTCTCTATTTTTCCTTATTTTTTACAATTTTACAATTTTTTTCTTTTTAATAAATATTTTATTAAGTTATATTTATTGATAATTATTATTATTATTTATATTATTGAGTTTCCTCTTTCTTTTCATTTTCAATGACTTTTCTCTTTTTTGTTTAACATATTTTTTCATTTTGAAATCTCCTTATTGTTTTTTCACCTTTGGTTTTTATTACTTTTTTTTTAAAATTATTTTCTCTCTTTGTTTTGATTTCTTCTCACCATCTTTGAACCTTGCATCACCCTCTCTCCTCCACCCCATCCCCAACCCCCTTTTTATCTCTCATCCTTGTGATGGATTATGGAATGTGATCTAAATGTGGAGGCAAACAAAAGCCTACACAGTACTAAGCAATAATTTTAATGGATTGTGGAAATATGATCTCTTTTACCAATACTATATTCATTTAATTCAATTTTAAAAGGGAGCCTTCATCGTCATTAACATTTTCATTATTTCAACACATCACAAGTATCACATGATAAGTTTTTAGGAAATACACAAATATTATATTTGACATCTACAATTTCATTATTTTAGCTAACTTAAATAAAAATCCACCGATGGTGATGTAGCTAATCTTTTATCTTGGACTATCACATAAATATCATTTAAGATATTGTAATGAAACAATATGACGTGTGCACTTGCAAAATGATTTTTATATTTTACTCACTTTTATTTAAAGAAATTTTTTTCACTTAATTCAGTTATAAATGGCATTTCGAACAAACAATTCATCACACGCTTGGCTAAATTTTAAGCTAAAATTTAAACACTTGAATCTCAAGTTGGATCCACATGCTAAAAATAGCATATTCATTTCACCTTCCCAATGTTTATTGTAATTACTCACCAACTTGGACATTTTATTTAGGATCTATTATCTGCATTTAATGATGTCTTATGAGATGTTATAGTTTGTTCAAAAAAATAACTCACCTACAACTCTTTTATGTTTCACACATTTTTTGTGTTTTCAATATGGGAGGCCTAACTTTTGAAGAGTGTCTTTTTTATCCAAGAGGTTAACTGGACCCTCATTTATATTATAGAGCTCTACAATATCTACATCTTTGAGACTAGTGAAATTGATGGGAAACAACCTAGAATTGTTTTAAGGGCCAAAAGAGATCTTTGTAGCCCAAATTTTGAGTTTTTCTTTTAAATAGCTAAAAAAAATATGTTTTTTTTTGTTTTTAATATTAATTTGCAAGACTAAGATACATTTCTTAATTTTTCCCCACTTTTAAACACCTCTCAAGAAAAAAGAGAGTACGAAAACTATCAAATAATTGTTTAGAGCATGTGAAGACCCATAAACTCAAAACACTGGCTAAACTTTGTTGTGCTCTCCAACTGGTGTAAGAGTGTCCGAGAGTTACAAAGAATCCTAATTTACAATAGTTTTTAGTGATAAGTTTATGATTATAGAGGCAATGGTAATAGGGACAATGAATGAGCTTGAGAATGTAGTAATTAATTATTCAACAAATTAACTCTCTTGCAACTCTTTTATTTTTCACAAATGCTTTTGTATTTCCAATCCGGGAGACCCAACTTTTGAAGGTCACATTTTTTTACATCTAGGAGGACATTGTGTCACTTTTTTGAATTATAGATCTCTCAAGATCTACATCTTCAGGATCAATAAAATTGATGTCAAAATCTCTAATTTATTTAGGGCCTAAAGTGACTTCTATAACCTGAATTTTGAAATTTACTATTGAAAGTAAAAAATTACATTTTTTGTGCTCTTGACATTGCTTTGCAAGGTTTTGGATTAAAGAAAAATCTAGTTTTGAAGGGACCCCGCAACCCTACACAGATTTATGGAAGATTTCATATTAAAGAATCCAAAATAAAATAGACTGCTAAAGCCGCAGTCAACCAACAAAAAAATAGCAGAAACCAAAGACTAAACCAACAAAAAACCAGCAGAGCCCCCGAATAAAACAAACACAAAGACAAACAAAAAGACCAAAACCTATATAATTTCTTCGGGGATCTTTCGGACCTCATCCCCAATGTCGAACATCTTTTTCATAGTCTCACACGGAGTGGAGACATCTTTGGAAGCAAAATTTATCAGCTAAAAGGTTTCTCTCAATAAAAGAACTTCAATGAAACAAGAGAGAAACAACTGATGCAGCCAGTGGAAAACCTCGTTGAATCTAGTAAATTAAAACAATCATAAACAATATAACTATGTCAGGAAACCAAAACTTAACAATATAAATGATGAACCATAGTCCATTTTACTAAACAGAAACAGAGAAGGAACATCTGCTATATCAAGTAACATGGCTCAAATTCTAAAAAGCCTAATTTTAAGAGTTTACTAAAATGAAATGGTCATAATACTGAGGTTTTGTATGTAGAGCTAGGCCCTACTACTAGACCTCAAACCAGTTGTATCAAATTATTAGAGATTCTGATAACAGGTAAGATGCTATGTAAATTACCTCCTCATTATTTCCCTAATCATCATAGATGACAAAGTTTGTATATCTCCTCTTAATTGTTGCATTATTCCTAAAATAATATACACAAATGTTTGTAAATCTAAAAAAAATCACAACTCACAACCACAACATATGTAGATGCAATAAATAACATAAAAATAAGAAAATGAGAATTGAAAATGAATATACCACTCTCCATCGGCACTCCAAATAGCTTGAATTTTAGCATCAATAGCTACAAACCCTCGCCAAGTCAAACAAAAACCCCTTAGAGCCATTACATTCTCTCCAACTAAAGTCCTCATCTAGGGGCGAGAGGACTTGCAGGAAACACATAATAAGAGGCATGGACAAATGCATGGTCATATATAAGGGTTTTCTCTAACAGTAATAATTCTTTTTCAATGGTAATTATGTTTTTTTTCTTAATAGTCATGAAAGAGACGTTGCAGCCTAGATTAAAACAAAAAATACACATTTTCTTTAGAGTTGTATAGTTTGGATGGAAAAAAACAAACCATGCATTTTTTTTGCAACCCTCAATAAAAAAAAAACAAAGTCGTTGTAGTCTGGTAAAAAAATAGAGTCGTTGCGGGAAAAAAAGAGAGTCATTGTAGTCCAGAAAAAAAGAGTCATTGTAGATGGGAAAAAAAATAGAGCCTTTGCAATCGATAAAAAAATAGAGTCGTAGTCGTAGAAAACAAAACAAAGCCGTTGCAATTAGAGAAAGAAAAAACAGAGCTGTTGCAATTGGAGAAAGAAAAAATAGAGCCGTTGCAGTTTGGAAAAAAAATAGAGTCGTTGCGGTCTGAAAAAAATAATAGAGTCATTGCAGACCTGAAAAAAAAAAACCTACAAAGAAAACAAACAAACATTTTCTCTAAAACCATTGCAGCCTGCATAAAAAGAAAACATAGAGCCACTACATTTTCTTGAGAGGCCTACATTAAACAAAGAATAGAGGTTTTTATTTGTTTCAATTGTATTTTATATATTTTTATTTATTAGGGATTTTTTAATGTAGTTATTATCGATAGGATTTTCATTTTTTCCAATTTCTCTATTTTATCATTTTCCTATTATTTTTTCTATTTATTGAAAGGATTTTTTAATTTAACTATACGAAAGAAATTTTTATTTTCTTTTATAATAAAAGGTATTTTGTTTTTTATTTTATTTTATTTCAAAAGTTATTTTATATTTTATAATTTTATAGTTTTTATCTCCATCTATACAATTTTCAATTTTTTTTTCTTTTTTTTTTTATAATTTTTCTATTTTCATTTCATTATTCTTTTTTCTTAATTTTTTATAAAGTTTTTTAATTAAGTTATATAAATTATGGAGTTTTTTATTTGTTTCTATAATTAATAATATTTTTTGTTTTTCATTTATATAAAAAAAATTAGATGTCATTATTATCTATATCTTTCTTTATTTTTTAACATTTTTTCAATTTTTTTCTTTTTAATAATTTTTTATTAAGTTATATTTATTGATAATTATTATTATTTATATTGTTTAGTTTCCTCTTTCTTTTCCTTTTCAGTGACTTTTCTCTTTTTTGTTTAACATCTTTTTTCCTTCTAAAATCTCCTTATTGTTTTTCACCTTTGCTTTTTATTACTTTTTTTAATTATTTCCTCACTCTTTGTTTTGGTTTCTTCTCACCATCTTTGAACCTTATGTCACCCTCTCTCCTCCACCTCATCCCTAACACCTTTTTTATCTCATCCTGGTGATGGATTATGAAATTTGATGTAAATGTGGATGCAAACAAAATCCTACACGGTACCAAGTAATAATTTTAATGGATTGTGGAAATATGATCTCTTTTATCAATACTATATTCATTTAATTTAGTTTTAAAAGGGAGCCTTCATCGTCATTATTATTTTCATTATTTCAACACATCACAAGTATCACATGATAGGTTTTTATGAAATGCACAAATATTATATTTGACATCTGCAATTTGATTATTTTAGCTAACTTAAATAAAATCGAGTGATGGCGATGAAAGTAATCTTTTATCTTGGACTATCACACCAATGTCATTTAAGATATTCTAATGAAACAATATGACGTGTGCACTTGCAAAATGATTTCCATATTTTACTCACTTTTATTTCAAGAAATTTTTTTCACTTAATTGAGTTATAAATGACATTTCCAACAAGTAATTCATCACACGCTTGGCTAAATTTTAAGCTAAATTTTGAACACTTGAATCCCAAGTTGGATCTACGTGCTAAAAATAGCATATTCATTTCACCTTCCCAATGTTTATTGTAATTACTCACCAACTTGGACATTTTATTTTGGATCTATTATTTGCATTTAATGATGCCTTATGAGATGTTATAGTTTGTTTAAAAAATTAACTCACCTACAACTCTTTTACATTTCACACATTTTTTTGTATTTTCAATGTGAGAGGCCTAACTTTTGAAGAGTGTCTTTTTTTATCCAAGGGGTTGATTGGACCCTCATTTATATTATAGAGCTCTACGATATCTACATCTTTGAGACTAGTGAAATTGATGGGAAACAACCTAGAATTTTTTTAAGGGCCTAAAAAGATCTCTATAGCCCAAATTGTGAGTTTTTCTTTTAAATAGCTAAAAAATTATAATTTATTTTATTTTTAATATTAAGTTGCAACACTAAGACATGTTTGTTAATTTTCCCCCCACATTTAAACACCTCTCAAGAAAAAAGAGAGTACTAAAACTATCAAATACTTTTTGAGGGCATGTGAAGACCCATAAACTCATAACACTCGCTAAACTTTGTTGTGCTCTCCAGCTGATGTAAGAGTGTCTGGAAGTTACAAATAATCCTAATTTACAATATTTTTTAGTGATAATTTGATGATTATAGAGGTAATGGTAATAGGGACAATGAATGAGCTTGAGAATGTAGTAATTAATTGTTCAACAAATTAACTCTCTTACAACTCTTTTATTTTTCACAAATGCTTTTGTATTTCCAATCTGGGAGACCCAGTGTTTGAAGGTCACTTTTTTTTTTAAATCTAGGAGGTCATTCTGTCCCTTTTTTGTATTATATCTCTCTTAAGATATACATCTTCAGGATCAGTAAAATTGATGTCAAAACCTTTAATTTTTTTAGGGCCTAAAGTGACTTCTACAACCTAAATTTTGAAATTTACTATTGAAAGTAAAAAATTACATTTTTTCTGTTCTCGATATTGTTTTGCAAGCTTTTGGATTAAAGAAAAATCTGGTTGTGAAGGAAGCCTGCAAGCATTTAGACATTTATGGAAGATTTAGCATTAAAGAATCCAAAACAAAACAGACTGCCAAAGCCGCAATCAACCAGCAAAAAAATTAGTAGAAACCCCAGACTAAACTAACAAAAAACCAACAGAGCCATGTTGATCTCCAATTTATGTTACCTATTAGTTTCCAACACTTAGTCATTTATGTAGGCAAGTTAGTCGGTCATCCCTACGACCGAGATATTCTACTCAGGCTAAGCATTATATAAGACTTGTATTTTTGTACCAAGAAGTAGTTACTACCGAGCAAGTCAACAGTTGCTAAGTACCCCTACATTTTCCAAGCAGATCAAATGTCGAGCATTTTTATTACCGAGTTGAGATTTGTGTCAAGCGAAAACATATGAACATCATTTTTACCGAGCACCAAAGACCTCATATGCCAAGTGAAGAAATATTTATATATGTGTTTGGAATGATGCAAACACTTCTGTAAACCATTTTGGCTGACTTCTATCCGACATTTAATTATTTTCAAAGTATTTAATGGAGTTAATTACGCTATCTGAAAAAGCATTGATCCCTATGCAAGCCAAGCAACCAATCAAAAAGAGGGAATGCTTAAGCGGAAAAAGGGATGAATCTAGATTGTTGATCTTGATCTAAAAGATTCATCTATTTTCTATTTAAGGAAGCCTTAAATCCCTAATGAAAATATAGTAAGAGGTATGAAGGAGAAGAGATTGTGTGTATGCCAAAGGAGCATAGATTAGATAGAGTGGCCGAATAGAGCAGTGAAGAACAAAACATAGTTATCAGATTTAGAGATCAGATAAGAAATGGAAAGAGGAGATCTATAATCAGCATTTGAAGTGAAAACCGAAGGATCAGGTACTAATACACTTTTGCAAGTGAACCAGGGTAAATCTCTTAACATAGTGGTCCTAACAGACCTTTTTAAATCTCCTAACAAAGTGCTTACTTAGTTGTAAGTTTAAATCCTTTAATCAAGGTAGACCTAATAGTCTTTAAGCCTTTAACAGGGAAGACCCCTCACAGGGTAGACCATCAAAAGTGATCAATTTTTTTAGCTCTAACAGCCACACTTTGTTACTGTAGCAGTGAAGATTTGTGGGTGTCATCCCCACTCCAGTTTTACCTTCAAGGGTTTATGGGTTACTAAATCTTTGTGTCATGATTTTATCTTATTACTTATCATGGATGTGATTACTAATTAGATCTATTAAAGTATTGAAGTTTATGTTTATAAGATAGATGATATGCATGTTGAATCAATTTGTTTCAATTGAGTAAAAGGTTTAGCATTCTAATTCACCCCCCTCTGAGTATCTTACTTTCCCAATTAAGACTTCAAAAAATTGGTATCAGAGCTTTGTTGTCTTAAAAGAAGTCTAACCACTTGAAGAATCAGATCTTGGAAATGGAGGTTTATCAGTTGGGAAAATTCATAGAGAATCAGAAGATTGACATCTAGCTTGCATTGAAGCAACTTGAGACAGCAAGAGAATAATTGAAGAAATCCTTAACCAAAAGGAAAGAATTGGAAATTCATTTGAATGACACATCATATCAAGAAGAAGACACTGAATGTCTTTTTGAGAATGAGAACTCCAAATAAATTGATATAGCTATAGCAGATCTATGGGAGAAGAACAACACATTGAATGAAAAAGTCAAAATTCTAAAGAGAGAACAGCAAACAAAATCTATAACACTATGTGAGGTTATTGATCAGAAAAGGAAAGCTAAAGAAGACAAGACCATGGCAAAAGAAGACAAAATACAAATAGCTACCAGACTTGATGAAAGAACATGTGATGTGTAGAGGCTCACGAACAATGAATTGGACATGGTAAATCAACTATTACTTGAAACTCAAGAAGTAAGTAGAAAAGATATGTAAATCACAAATCAGAGATCAGAGAACAACCAACTAAGAAATGAGTTGAAAATAGAAAAAGAAATCATTGAAAGGATAAATAGACCTAATGAGGCTGCAAGATATTTTGAGGAACTGATTAGAGCACCGAGAAGAACCAGTGATACCATTGGACTTGGCCTTACCGAGCACCTATCATCTACTAAAGAAGGTGAAACATCAAAAAGTGGAGAATAGAGGAATGCAAAGTAAAAGAAAAAACCTACATGCCATCATTGTGGGAATCCAGGACACACAACAAACATTTGTAGAAGAAAAAGTAGTAAGTCCAATCCTAAGGAAAAATTCAATGGATATTGTTTTAACTGAAAGAAACATGGATATTAGACAAAGGAATGCAAGTCAAAGGCTAGCATTGCACCAACCTCACCCACATTTTAAGGACAGTGTCACAATTGTCAGAAGTTTGGTCATAAAGCCCAAGACTGCATATCCAATAAAAAACCAAAGTGGACATCCAAGAATCAAGGCAATGCACCTAAGAAAGGCAACACATACAATTGGGATTACAATTCAAGGTATAGTTTTCATTATTGCAATAAATATGGTCATGTTGTAGAAAATTATTTATGGACACATTTTAGAGGTAAATCCAAGAGTTGGATGACTGGAAGTTTGGTATGTTATAGTTGTCACAAAATTGGCCATACTCAAAGAGACTACAAGACTAGAGTGACAACACCTACCATTGATCAGATAAAGAACCAGATGATTCAGAAATTGAAAAAGAAGGAAGAAACCAACAGTAGTGGAGCTAATGAAGTAGAGATCACCCAATCCAATGGATCAGGTGATCACACTGCATCGACTTAAGAAAAGAAGGTATGTAAGGAACTATTTTACAAATGCTATATATTACACTAGTTCCTGACATTAGTTGTGCTAAATTCCATATCTACATAAGTTAAGATGCACTAGGACATATTTAAGGAAAGAATCAAGAAAAGAGTTGATATGCACAATGGGTGTCGAGCATCAGTATTTATGTAGTGACCGAAACTTTTAGTATGTGTTGAGCTATCCTATTGACCAAGCTGACAGTAACGACCGAGTTGAGTATGTATTTACCGAGATGATATCTTGACCGAGTGAATGGAGTGAATTAGCTGAGTTGTTGTATAAGGACCGAGACAAATATATTTCAATCACTATGTACAAAGCATTTAATTAAAGACCTAATTTGACCATTTGAAGCTTTATAATGGATTTTTAGGGTTCATTTTCATTTCACCAAGTGATCAGAGAATTTGTAGAGAAATTTTAAGATGACTGAGAGTGAAATTATGTGAATACTGTAGAGATTGAATTGTATGCTATCAAAAAACAATGGGAAGTGATTATATCTATGGTTACCAAGTTACACAGAGTTCATATTTCAAACCCTAATAAAAAAATTGGCCGCTAGTTCATCAGCTAGAGTGAAGAAGCTAGGAAAAGAGTTGATGAATGCTCAGGTAGTGAGAAGTGTTGTCTGTGAACCACAAGTTTTAGAGTCATTCCTGAAGGCACAGTGAAGGGAGATCTCTCTGGAGCCCTGTCATCAATTCTGCCCAAATTTTTGATGATATACAATGTTAGGGAATGCTATATGTGTAAAGTAAGTGAGATAGGAAACATTGAACTAAGGGAAACCTACACTAAAATATGCAAAAATTGGGCATTCAAGGCTGAACACCAGCACATTGTTGAAAAAGGGCTAGTCGGTGCCCTAGATTTTCCTCAAGACTTCAAAGTTGAATGGATCAAGATTGTTCTTAGCAGAGTTCATGACATGCAAATCTGGTTAGAGGATGGACCAGTAAAGATTACTAAGGAGATAATCCATCAAGTCACTAGTTACCCTACTCTAACTGGGAAGCGAACCATGCGATTCGAGAATAAGGAGAAAATTGAAGAAAACACAAAGGCATTATGGAACAAGAGAGGAATGACGATATCTACCATCACTGATCCTGATCTTGAATTTGAAGTGAGAGTGATTACTCACAAATTCTATCAATCAAGTAGAGAAGATAGTGTCCCATGTGTTGCAGTAGACCGAGCCTTGGAAAATTGTAAAGAAGGATCATACATATGACCTTGCTAAGCTACAATTGATGCAATTGGAAAAAATCTATCATCTTTCATAAAGGCAAAGAATACTATGTGTAATTTCAGATCCTTGATAGTTTGCATATTCTTTTATGTTCAAAACACTTTTCCTTCCTTAGGAAATGTAGTATGGAGTAAGGACCGACCTGTTACACAACATATAAATGAGTTTATTCTTCAGTTAGGAGATAACTTTAATAATGTTGTGGGAAGCTATTTTGTTGAGTTTAAGAAAAAAATGAGGAAAAAGAACAAAATTCCTATATCTTTGGTAGAGAAGTACTATGAAGATTTTTGTTTTCTTGTGGACACTAATTTTACATATGTACAAGATGTTATACTAAGGGTAGCATGGTTGAGGCCATTACCTTATGAGGTAAATACTGATGAGACCTTTGAAGCCATTACAAATCTTCTTGCCGAAGGCATTGATAAGAAATCTAAAGTATTTGGTAGATATGAAGAAGCAAAAACTTAGATCACTTTGATCTTGAAGTCTACAACTATGGAAAGGAAGAGAAAGAAGTTAGTGAAAAATATGGAGAAAATACTAGGACAAGATGCAGAGGATGATGCACCACTTGAGATCACATAAGGTCAGGGAAAAGACTATCAAGCAGAAAAAACCAAGCAGATAAAATCACTGAATATCAAGCAGAAAAAACCAAGGAGAGACAAGAGCCTAAGGAGAGAAAGGATATTGAGGCACTTATACAACTACCTATTATTATACTTCCTGAACATACTACTATAGATACACCTAATCAATAGGTTATGTGTACTCAGAAGGAGTTAGTCTTAAGTAGTTAGTGTTGATACTAGTAGAGTACAGGAAGAGTAGAGAATAAGGATCAGTTCACCAGAGACTAAGAAGAAAAAGTCACATAAGAAGAAGGATAAGTCCCCTCGCTCACTAGTCACACTAGATGAAGTTATAGTGCTTCCAAAATTGGACACCGATAACTTAACTTATGAGCAAATGCAAACCTTTCAAGATATACTTAAAAGAAAAATCAAAAAAGAGGAACTACAAAGAGAACATCAACAGAAACAGGTATTACATGAAATCAAGGATATTTTTGTTGATGCATTTGACTCGCAAGATATAGATGAGAAAACTCCTATTCTAGATCAATTAGTTGATATTGTAAAGAAGGTGAACACTAATGATTTAGAGGCAAATGTAAAAATAATGGAATGGTCTGTGAGAAAGTTTGACAAAAAAAAATTGGAGAAGGTTGCCACATAAGTAGCTGTGAAGAAATTTGCACTTTCTGAGTTAATAATTATTTTGAAAGAAGTTCCAAATAATGTTTATTCTTTGTATAAGCAACTATGTAATGTTGAATTCTTTACAAAGGATAATCAACGGCTTATTGAGAAGCTACAAGAATATTTGAGGTCAATGGGAAATTCATTGAGCATGGATGCAAGTTCCATCTCCTTTCATTTTTCTAGATTGACTTTCGCCCAAGGGAGATTAGCTGAGCTCATGGCTAATGATGGCAAAATAAGGGTAAAATTGATTTCTATTCAAACCATGTTGACACCTCATTTGGAGGTTATACAGAGGGAATTGAAAATTGAAAAAGAATTAGTAAAGACAGATCCACCCTCTTTTGCAAAAAGTATGGTTGATCTAGCTACCCAGCTAGAGATCAAATTGCAGGTTTTAGAGTCTGTAAGAACTGGGTGGGATAACGCTTTAGCAATGGTCCTTCAGCTCCACAAACAATTTTTGGATAAGTATTGTCTGACCCTAGATGCCAAGAGTGACAAAAATAAGGGGGAAATGAAGTAAATACAGAAGCAGGGAAGACATATGTAGATACATGTAATATATGTATATTTTTGTATACCAAGTCATAAACTTAGGGGGAGTACTGTGTACTTAAGTACTATTTTTGTTCAAGTACTGAAAATTCATGACAAAGTGTTTTTGCCACTAATTTCAAAGGGGGAGATTGTTGATCTCCAAGTATGTTGCCTATTAGTGTCCAACACTGAGTCATTTATCTAGGCAGGTTAGTCGATCATTACTATGACCGAGCTATTCTACTAAGGCTGAGCATTATTGATTTTTTAGTAACCCTACATTTTTTGAGCAGATCAAATTTCAAGCATGTTGATTGTCAAGTTGAGATTTGTGTCGAGCGACAACATATAAACACCGTATTGACTGAGCACCAGAGACCTCATAAGTTGAGTGAAGCAATTTTTGTATATGTGTTTGGAAAGACACAAACACTTATGTTAAACCATTTTGGCCGACTTCTATGCTACATTTAATTATTGTCAAATTATTTAATGGATTTAATTATGTGATATGATAGAGCATTGATCCCTATGCAAGCCAAACAACCAATCAAAAAAAGGGAATGCTTAAGTGGAAAAAGAGATGAATCTAGATTGTTGGTCTTGATCTAGAATCTTGATCTGTTTTCTATTTAAGAAAGGCTTAAATCCCTAATGAAAATAAAGTGAGAGGTATGAAGGAGAAGAGATCATTTGTATGCCAAAGGAGAAAGATCAGACATAGTGGCTGAATAGAGCAGTGAAGGATAGAACAAAGTTATCAGATTCAGAGATTAGATAAGAATTGGAAAGAGGAGATTTGTAATCAACATTTGAAGTGCAAATCGAACGATGAAGTACTGATACATTTTTGCAAGTGAATCAGGGTAAATATCTTAATAAAGTGGTCCTAACATACCTTTGTAAATCTCCTAACAAAGTGCTTACTTAGCTGTAAGTTTAAATCCTTTAATAAAAGTAGACCTAATAGTATGTAAGCCTTTAATAGGGAAGACCCCTCACATGGTAGATCATCAGAAGTGATCAAAATTTTGTAGCCCTAATAGGCACACTTTGTTACTGCAGTAGTGAAGATTTGTGGGTGTCATCCCCACCCCAATTTTACCTTCAAGGGTTTCTGGGTTACCAAATATTTATGTCATGAGTTTATTTTATTGCTTATCATGGATGTGATTACTAGTTAGATTTATTACAGTATTGAAGTTTATGTTTATAAGATACATGATATGCATGTTGAATCAGTTTGTTTCAATTGAGTAAAAGTTTTAGGATTCTCAATATCTTACTTTCCCAATTAAGACTTCCAACAAACCCCCAAATAAAACCAACACAAAGATAAACAAATTCAGCAAAACCTATATAATGTTTTTGAGGATCTTTCTGATGTCCTCCCCAATATCGAACATCTTTTTCATAATCTCACGCAGAGCGAAGACATCTTTGGAAGCAAAATCTATCAGCTAAAAGGTTTCTCTATATAGAAGAACTTCAATGAAATAGGAGAAAAATAGTTGATGCAGCTAGTGGAAAACCTCGTTCAATGAAATAGGAGAAAAACATCTGATGTAGCCAGTGGAATACCTCGTTGAATCGAGTAAATTAAAACAATCATAAACAATATAACTATCTCAGGAAACCAAAACTTAACAATATAAATGATGAACCATAGTCCATTTTACTAAACAAAAGTAGAGAAGGAACATCTATTATATCAAGTAACATGGCTCAAATTCTAAAAAATCCTAATTTTAGGAGTTTACTAAAAATGAAATGGATATAATATTGAGGTTTTGTGTGCAAAGCCAGTCCTACAACAAGACCTAAAATCATATGTATCAAATTACTACAGATTCTGATAATAGGTAAAATGTTATGTAAATTACCTCCTCATTATTGCCCCAATCATCATAGACGACAAAGTTTGTACATCTCCTCTCAACTGTTGCATTATTCTTGAAAAAATACACACAAATGTTTATAAATCTAAAAAAAATCACAACTCACATCCACAACATATCTAGATGCAAGAAATAACATAAAAAATAATAAAATGAGAATGAAAAATGAATATACCACTCTCCATCAACACTTCAAACATCTTGAATTTTAGCATCAATAGTTGCAAACCCTCGCCAGGTGAAACGAAAACCCCTCAAAGCCATTACATTCTCTCCAACTACAGTCCTCCTCTAGGGGGCGAGAGGACTTGCAGGAAACATAGAATAAGAGCCATGTATAGCGGCATAGTAATATATAAGGATTTTCTCTGAGGGTAATAATTCTTTTTCAACGGTAATTATGTTTTTTTTCTTAATAGTTATGAAAGAGTCATTGCAGCCTGGATTAAAACAAAAAAACAAATCACACATTTTCTTTAGATTTGTTGTATAATCTGGATGGAAAAAACAAACCACACATTTTCTTTACAACCCTTGATAAAAAAACAAAGCCATTGCAGTCCGGTTAAAAAATAGATCTGTTGCGGGAAAAAAGAATTGAGACATTGTTGTCCAGGCAAAAAAATAGTCGTTAAAGACGGGGAAAAAAATATAGACATTGCAATCGAGAAAAAAAATAGTCATTAAAATTGGGGAGAACAAAATAGAGTCGTTGCAATTGGAGAAAGAAAAAATAGAGTCAATGCAGTCTGAAAAAAAAAATAGAGTCGCTGTGATAAAAAAAATAACAGTCATTGCAGTCTCAAAAAAAACCCCTATAAAGAAAAACAAACAAACATTTTCTTCAGAACCATTGCAGCTTGCATAAAAAGGAAACACAGAGCCACTCCATTTTCTTGAGAGGCATGCATTAAACAAAGAATAGAGGTTTTTGTTTGCTTCAATTGTATTTTATATATTTTTATTTATTAAGATTTTTTTTAATGTAGTTATTATCGATAGGGTTTTCCTTTATTTTCAAGTTCTCTATTTTATAATTTTACTATTATTTTTTCTATTTATTGAAAAGTTTTTTAATTTAATTATGCGAAAGAAATTTTTATTTTCTTTTATAATAAAAGGTATTTATTTTATTTTATTTCAAAAGATATTTTATATTTTATAATTATATAGATTTGATCTCCATCTATACAATTTTCAAATTTTTCCTTTTTTTATAATTTTTCTATTTTCACTTCATTATTCTTTTTTCTTCATTTTTATAAAAAAAAATTAATTACGTTATATAAATCATGGATATTTTTATTTGTTTCTGTAATTAATAATATTTTATATTTTTCATTTATATAAAAAATTTAGATGTCATTATTATCTGTCTTTCTCTATTTTTCCTCTTTTTTTTTACAATTTTTCTATTTTTTTCTTTTTAATAAATTTTTTATTAAGTTATATTTATTGATAATTATTATTATTTATATTATTTTGTTTCCTCTTTCTTTTCCTTTTTAGTGACTTTTCTCTTTTTTTTTAACATATTTTTTCCTTTTGAAATCTCCTTATTGTTTTTCACCTTTGGTTTTTATTACTTTTTTTTTAAATTATTTCCTTTCTTTGTTTTGGTTTCTTCTCACCATCTTTGAACCTTGTGTCACACTCTCTCCTCCACCCCATCCCCAAATCCCTTTTTATCTCTCATCCTGGTGATGAATTATGGAATTTTATCTAAACTTGGATGCAAACAAAAGCCTACACGGTGCTAAGCAATAGTTTTAATAGATTGAGGAAATATGATCTCTTTTACCAATACTATATTCATTTAATTCAGTTTTAAAAGGGAGCTTTCATCGTCATTAATATTTTCATTATTTCAACACATCACAAGTATCACATGATAGGTTTTTAAGAAATGCACAAATATTAAATTTGACATCTGTAATTTGATTATTTTAGCTAACTTAAATAAAAATCTAGTGATGGCGATGAAGGTAATATTTTATCTTGGACTATCACACAAATATCATTTAAGATATTCTATTGAAACAATATGACGTATGCACTTCCAAAATGATTTCCATATTTTACTCACTTTTATTTCAAGAAAATGTTTTCACATAATTTAGTTATAAATGACATTTCCAACAAGTAATTCATCACACGCTTGGCTAAATTTTAGGCTAAAATTTGAACACTTGAATCCCAAATTGGATCCACATGCTATAAATAACATATTCATTTCACCTTCCCAATGTTTATTGTAATTACTCACCAACTTGGACATTTTATTTTGGATCTATTATCTTCATTTAAAGATGGCGTATGAGATGTTATAGTTTGTTCAAAAAATTACCTCACCTACAACTCTTTTATGTTTCAAACAATTTTTTTGTATTTTTAATGTGGGAGGCCTAACTTTTGAAGAGTGTCTTTTTTATCCAAGAGGTTGATTGGACCCTCATTTATATTATAGAGCTCTACGATATCTACATCTTTGAGACTAGTGAAATTGATGGGAAACAACATAGAATTTTTTTAAGGGCCTAAAAATATCTCTATAGCACAAATTTTGAGTTTTTCTTTTAAATAGCTAAAAAATTATGATTTTAATATTAAGTTGAAAGACTAAGATATCTTTCTTAATTTTCCCCCCACTTTTCAACACCTCTCAAGAAAAAATAGAGTAGTAAAACTATCAAATAATTATTTAGATTAGGGAAGACCCATAAACTCACAAAACTGGCTAAACTTTGTTGTGCTCTCCAACTGATGTAAGAGTGTCCGAGGGTTACATAGAATCCTAATTTACAATAGTTTTTAGTGATAAGTTGATGATTATTGAGGTAATGGTAATAGGGACAATGAATGAGCTTGAGAATGTAGTAATTAATTATTCAACAAATTAACTCTCTTACAACTCTTTTATTTTTCACAAATGCTTTTGTATTTCCAATCTGGGAGACCCAAGTTTTGAAGGTCACATTTTTTTATCTAGGAGGTAATTTTGTCCCTTATTAATTATAGATCTCTCAAGATCTACATCTTCAGGATCAGTAAAATTGATGTCAAACCCTCTAATTTTTTAGGGCCTAAAGTGACTTCTATAACCTAAATTTTGAAAGTTACTATTGAAAGTAAAAAAATTACATTTTTTGTTTCTTGACATTGATTTGCAAGGATTTGGATTAAAGCAAAGTTTGGTTTTGAAGCGACCCCGCAACCCTTTACAAATTTATGAAAGATCTAACATTAAAGAATCCAAAATAAATCAAAGTGCCAAAGTCGTAGCCAACCAGCAAAAAAACTAGTAGAAACCCAAGACTAAACCAACAAAAAACCAACAGAGCCCCCAGATAAAACCAAGACAAAGACAAACAAACAAACCAACACCTTTATAATATCTTTGAGGATCTTTCTGACCTCCTCCTCAATGTCAAAAATCTTTTTTACAGTCTCACACAGAGCGGAGAAATCTTTGGAAGCAAAATCTATTAGCTAAAAGGTTTCACTCAATAGAAGAACTTCCATGAAACATGAGAAAAATAGCTTATGCGGCCAGTGGAAAACCTTGTTCAAAGCAGGAGAAAAATAATTGATGTAGCCAATGGAAAACCTTGTTGAATCTAGTAAATTAAAACAATCATAAATAATATAACTATGTCAAGAAACTAGAACTTAACAATATAAATGATGAACCAGAGTCCATTTTACTAAACAAAAGAAGAGAAGGAACATATGTTATATCAAGTAACGTGGCTCAAATTCTAAAAATCCTAATTTTAGGAGTTTACTAAAATGAAATGGTCACAATATTGAGTTTTGTATGCATATATGGGCCCTACAACTAGACCTAAAATCATTTGTATCAAACTACTAGAGATTATGATAATAGGTAAGATTCTATGTAAATTACCTTCTGATTACTGCCCCAATCATCATAGATGACAAAGTTTGTATTATCTCCTCTCAACTATTGCCTCATTCCTGAAATAATACAAACAAATGTTTGTAAATCTAAAAAAAAATCACAACTCACATCCACGGCATTTCTAGATGCAAGAAATAATATAAAAATAAGAAAATGAGAATGAAAAATGAATATACCTCTCTCCATTGGCACTCCAAATAGCTTGAATTTTAGTATCAATAGTTGTAAACCCTCGCTAGGTGAAACAAAAACCCCTTAGAGCCATTACATTCTCCCTAACTATGCTCCTCCTTTAGGGGGCAAAGGGACTTGCAGGAAACACAGAACTAGAATGGAGAGAGGCATGGTCATATATAAGTGTTTTCTCTACTGTAATAATTCTTTTTCAACGGAAATTGTGTTTTTTTTCTTAATAGTCATGAAAGAGTTGTTGCAGCCTGGATTAAAATAGAAAAAAAAATCACACATTTTATTTAGAGTTTTTGTATAGTCTCAATGGAAAAAAAACCATGCATTTTCTTTACAAACCTCAATAAAAACAAAGTCATTGCAATCTGGTAAGAAAATAGAGTTTTAGCGGGCAAAAAAACAAAGACGTTGCAGTCCGGGAAAAAAAATAGAGCCATTGCAGACCGAAAAAAATAGAGTCATTGCAATCTAGAAAAAAAATATCATTGTAGTCAAGGAAAACAAAATAGTCATTGCAATTGGAGAAAGAAAAAAAAGAGCCATTGTAGTCTGGAAAAAAAAACAGAGTCATTGCGGTTTGAAAAAATAATAGAGTTGTTGCAGTCCCAAAAAAAAAACCTCCATAAAGGAAAAAAAACAAACATTTTCTTCAAAACCGTTGCAGCCTGCATAAAAAGGAACACAGAGCCACTCCATTTTCTTGAGAGGCCTGCATTAAACAAAAAATAGAGGTTTTTATTTTCTTCAATTGTATTTTATATATTTTTATTCATTAAGGTTTTTTTTAATGTAGTTATTATTTATAGGGTTTTCCTTTTTTTTAAAATTTCTCTATTTTATGATTTTACTATTATTTATTTATATTTATTGAAAGGTTTTTTAATTTAATTATACATAAGAAATTTTTATTTTCTTTTATAATAAAAGGTATTTTATTTTATTTTATTTTCTCTATTGCATATCAGAGATTATAAAAATAGATACATCAGAGTTTACAAAACATTACATCATGAGCTCAATTGATATCCACGGCCAGATCAAAAAGATGCTCAAAAAATTATAATTGTTAACACCAAGAAGAGTTTCTTAGTCTATACAAAATAAATATATATCCAGAAAGCTAAATTAATCAGAAGAGATATCATGTTCTTCATTTGACTCATTGGAGTTAGGGGATACAACATTATATCCAATGATCTCCTGGGCTCTGCAGGGAGTTGTATCAGTCTCTGTTGTTCCTCCTTCTATAGGTAGCTCCTGTTTAGAATTTTTTACTTGGTCTATGAAATCAGAAAGCTTATTGTCAAAGTCTATTCTAGATTTCATGGTAGTATAGACATGTTTCATATCCTTCTTTTTAATGGTGATCTTTCCATCTCTCAGTATCTGCAGGAACTTGCTTTCCTTCATTTTGATGACTATTGTGACTTGCAAGCAAACATCAAAGTACATGAGTCTCAGTAAGATTCCTATCCTTCCCTGCCAACACATCATTATTACGAGCCTTCCAAATAAACCATAATATAATAGAAGAAAGGATAGACAAAAAAACATTGCAAAATATCTTGTTGTTAATGCGCCCAGAAATGACATGCGGAATATTGAAGTGTGAATTATAAGTGAGACCAAACATCTTCTAGATTTTAGAGGCAAAGAGACAATAAAAAAAAGACATGGAAGATAGATTCAAACTATTTGCAAATAGAGCATAGATTAGGATCACCACCATGTTTCTTAAAAGGAAGCTTATGCAGTAGGAGTCACCATAAAAAATAGAGGATTTTGGTTTCAATAGGTCTAGTCCAGATGGAGGTAAAGTATTTGTTCCAAGCAGATATAGGAGCATCTAGTTTCCATTTGGAATTGGCATGGGAGAAAATATCAGGATTATGGGTAAGTAGGTGGTAAATGTTGTTGGAAAGATTTCTACTATGTAGACACTTGTTGTTTTGTCATTGGTGTCAAACCTTAACTAGTGAGACTATCGCTGTATGTTTGAGTACCTTATCCATTGATTGATGAAGATTTGAAAAGAATGGTATAACAAGAAGACCAAGGAAATGGTTGAGTTATGAGTATAAACCAGGGTACTTGATTATTTGGCACTTTGGCAAAGTGATACATTATTTATCTAGCACTGACAGTTCACTAGAAGGTTAATGCCAAGCAAATCAAAGGTGATGCCGAGCAAAGAAAAGATGACGCCGAGCGCCAGTGAAATGCTGAGCATCAGTATTTTGTTTATTTATAAGATTTGAGATCTATGGCTGACATAATTGATTTTATTGGGATATGCATTATTAATTAAGATTGGCCCATATTCATTTAATGCATGGGAAACTATTATTAGCACATGAATTCAATGGTTAATTAATGACTGTATTGGAGAAATTAATTAAATGTAAAGATCCATTGGATCTAGCCTAACCTAAGATCTACGATCTTGGTTAAGAAGAAAAAGATTTATCTGACCTAGATGAAGAGGTATAATATAACCTAGTGTAGTTATTGTTAAGGTATTGAAGTGGAATGCAAAGTGTTACACGGTTAATTGACTGATTGGCAAGACCTAAGTAGAGAAGCAGAGAGAGATTTCTTGACAAATTTTCAAGAAGATCTGAAGTTTGAGATGAAAATGGAGGCCACTTAGTGAATTAGCATTAGAGCTAAAACTGGATCTAGATTTGCAAAGTAAGTTGTATGAATTAGATCACACCTGCTGATTACTTTCTATCCATTGTAACAGTTCAAATCCTTTAACTAGGTTGACCTAACAGTCATTGTATAAATCCTTTGAATAAGGTGACATTCAGTTTGGAATGTTCTATGTCCTCTAACAAGGCTACTCATAATAGGGTGATTAAATCCTTTAACTAGGTCACATTTGACAGTGTGTTTTGTAACCTTTAACAGGGTTGGATCCTCACAGGGCATCACTTCAGAAGAGTAAAATTTTGGTACCATGTTACTGGTGGTTTTTCCCATATTGGGTTTCCATGTTAAATCATGGTGTCAAAATGTGTGAATGTTATTGTTAAGTTTCTGCAAGCTTATTTCAGTACAGTAAACTATACACTTTTATTGTTTATTACTTTCAAGCAGATCTGAGTTGTTGAATTTGATTTAAAGTTTTATATGGGCACATCTAGACCTAAGGATAACTGATTCATCCCCCCTCTCAGTGATCAACAAGGAAAACTTTCCTGCATGGCAAAGTTAGATGAAAATTTATCTGGCTGGTATTGGTGATTCTGCTAAACAATATATTGAAATAGACTATGTAGCCCCTACTAGAGTTCTGAATGCTGCACAACTAAGTGAGAAGCATGAACATAATCAAGCAGTGTTGGAACTCGCATCATCTCTAAACTATCATGAATTTGAGGACATCAAAGATTGTACAAGCAGAAAGTAGATGTGGGATACCCTTACAACCATCTATGGAGGTGATACAAATGTACTAAGAGCCAAATCTAAAAGCTTGAGAGGTAAGTTTGATGATTTGAAAATGCAAGAAGGAGAGAGCATAGTGCAATACTATGATAGGATAAAGGAAGTTGTAAATGCTATTAGAGGAGCTAAGGGAGTCATTGATGAAGATACTATCATGAGCAAGGTACTAGGAACACTTATTCCTATTTATGCTATTAGAGTATCTGCAATTCAAGAATTGAGATGTACTCCTAATAACAATTTAACTCTGGAAAGTCTGGTAGGCAGACTTACTACATTTGAGATGTCAAATTTTGACAACTATACTCCACAAGCTGTTGAATCTGAATTCAAGTCACAGATGGTCATCAACAAATCCAAGAAAGGAAAGAAATGTGTGGAGAGTGATAGTGACACCTCAGATGATGATCTAGAAGAGCTTGAGGCACTTATGGCAAGAAGACTAGCAAGAGGAAAAGGAAAATTCAAAGGTAAAATTCCTATTATTTGTTTTTCTTGTAACAAAGTTGGTCATATTGCTGCTAGATGCCTTGACAAGAATGAGAAGGATGAAAGAAGGGACAGCAAGTATAAGGATAGAAAGGATGACCAAGACTACAGAAAGTACAAGGACTACAAAGAAAAAGGTAAGAAATCCTGCTATATAGCTGAAGAAGCTTCTGAAAGTGAATCTGACAAATCTGATGAAGATGATATAGAAGTAGTGTATGTTGCAATGAAAGATAATTTTGATGATGATGAGAAAACTACACTAATTTCTTATATGAGTAAAGGTGATCATTGGATTATTGATAGTGGTTGTTCACATCACATGACTGGTGATAAGGACAAATTTGAAACATTAGATCAATGCAAA
>MU227297.1:3624121-3648888 GCA_018584345.1 Thuja plicata
AAGCATAAGTAAATTGAAAAAGGTTAGAGGGTTGCCTAAGTTAAAGAAACCTGAGAATGTAATGTGTAAGCAATGTCAGTTGGGCAAGATGACTAAATCTAGTTTTAAAAGCAAAACTCATACTTCTGAGAATATTTTGGAATTAGTTCATACTGAACTTTGTGGACCTATTGGTGAGAAAAGCTACTGCAGAGATAAATATTTTATTTTATTTGTAGATGACTACTCTAGGATGATGACTGTTATGTTTCTCAAAGAAAAATCTAATGCATTTTAGTTATTTAAGTGGTACTTGGCAAAAGTTGAAAAGGAAATAGGTAAGAGCCTAAAATGTCTGAGATCTGACAGAGGAGGAGAGTTCATTTCTAATGAGTTTAACAGGTTCTACAATGACTGAGGGATAAAAAGAAAGATGCCAGCACCTAGGACGCCACCACAAAATTGTATAGATGAAAGGAGAAATCGATCTATCATGGACTGTGCTAGAACATAAATGATGGAGAAAAATGTTGCATAGAAATATTGGAGAGAAGCTGTAAGCATGGCTATTTATACCCTAAAAAAAGTACAAGTCAAGAAAGGTACAAATTCTATACCTTATGAGCTATGGTATGGATATGAACCTACTCTAAGTTATTTCAAAGTCTTTGGGAGAAAATGTTTTATACTGAAGGATAACATAAATGGTAAACTTGATGCTAAAGGAGAAGAAGGCATATTTCTTGGATATTCTACTAAAAGTAAGGCATACAAATGTTTGAATTCTAACACTAACAAAATTGTGGAAAGTGTAAATGTTAGATTTGATGAATATGTAGAAAGAAATGAAGCTGAAAGCATGGTTGAGCCTGAAAGTTACAGATCATTCACATATCCTAAAGAGGAGGATTCAAATGAAACTGAAAATGAAGTTGTCGAGCAACAGCTTGCACCTACCGAGACATTGAACGACATTGCCAGGAAACAAGAAGTGACTGTTGAGCTATCTAATGGAGATGTTGAGTCACAATTTCACCTTGAACTGAACTTGAACGATCAAAATGAAGCTAAGAAAGAGCCTATTTTGGAAAAATATGTAAGAAGGCACCATAAACCTGATCAAATCATAGGAGCAAAGGATTCTATAGTCATGACAAGAGGAAAATTAAGAGAAGACACATGTTTGTTGTGTAACTTTGAGTCTAAGATAGTAAAAGATGCTTTGAACAATGAAGACTGGATTCAAGCCATGAATGAAGAGAAAGACAAAACTGAAAAGAACAAGACATGGACACTAGTACCTAGACCTGAAAACAAAATGTAATTGGTACTTAGTGGGTATTCAGAAACAAGCTGAATGAACATGGAGAGGTCACAAGGAATAAAGCAAGACTGGTATGCAAGAGTTATGCACAAGAGGAAGGAATTGATTATGGAGAGACATTCGCCCCAGTTGCAAGATTGGAGGGTGTGAGAACTCTACTTGCATATGCAGCCTATAAAGGATTTAAAGTATATCAAATGGATGTGAAGTCTGCATTTCTAAAAGGGATACTAGAAGAAGAAGTATATATTGAACAAGCTGATGGATTTGTTGACCCAAGTAAGAGGAACATGGTTTGCAGACTGCACAAGGCGTTATATGGATTGAAGAAAGCACCAAGATCATGGTATGAAAGATTGCACAATTATCTGATGAAGATTGGATTTGCAAGAACAAATGACAACAATAATCTGTATTTGAAGATAGAGCAAGGTAAAGGAATTTTATTGGCTGAAATTTTTGTGGATGACATCATATTCAGTGGACAAGATATGATATGTAAGGCATTTTCAAAGGAGATGCAAACTGAATTTGAAATGTCTATGTTTGGTGAGATAAAATTCTTTGTTGGACAACAAATACATCAAATGAAGAATGGTATCTATATTACACAATCAAAATGTATCAAGGAGATACTAAAAACTTTTGGTATGGAAGATTCAAAACTAGTGAGTACACCCATGGCTACTGGACAGAAGTTGACAAAGAATGATGATATAAAAGAGGTAAATAAAACACTGTACAGATCAATGATTGGTAAGCTACAATATGTTGTACACAATAGACTTGATATTGCATTAGCAGTCAGAATTGTTGCTAGATTTTATGCTAATCCAAAAGAGACACATATTATGGCAGTAAAAAGAATTCTAAGATATTTGAAAGGCATAGAAGACTATGGCCTATATTACAAAAGGAATGACAAGTTTGAGCTCAGAGTCTATACTGATTCTGACTGGGCTAGTAATGTTGATGATAGAAAAAGCACCACAGGAGGAGCATTTCTTTTGGGGAAAGTATTAGTTTCCTAGACAAGAAAGAAATAGAATTGCACCTCACAATCTATAGCTGAAGCTGAGTATGTGGAAACATCAGTTAATTGTTCAGACATTGTGTGGTTGAAGATACTACTGAAAGGTATGAAAGAGGAGATCACAGAACCAGTTGTCATATATTGTGATAACATGAGAGCCATTAATATTTCTAAAAATCCTGTAATGCACTCTAAGACAAAACATATAGCTATCAAGTATCATTACTTGAGGGAGCTAGCACAAAAGAAGGAAGTGAGACTGGAATATGTGAACACTAAGGAATAGTTGGCAGACATATTTACAAAAGTGTTACCCAAGGATGCTCATGAGTATCTAAGAGGTAAATTGGGGGTAATTCCCCTAGCTGAGGCTAACTAGTACTGAATGGTACTATTGCATTAAATGTTTTAATCAGAACACTTGACACATTGATGCACAGTAGGTCACATTTATAGGATGCTGCCTAAAACTATGAAGTGGAAAACCAGAATAGAAAAGTAGATTAGTCATACACAAAGATGACATGAACAGCATGATACAAAGATTAGAACTGAAGAATCTGCATGATAAAGATGTCAATCTTTGGCATTGTTGTCAAAGAGGGAGATTATTGATAAAACAACAGATACAAGGGAGATATTACTGAAAGAGGGAGCTGAATAGTAACAATAAACTTCAGTGTGATTATAGACATAGAGGGAGTCAAAATGAAGCTAAAGACATTAATGAAGATTTGTTCATATCAGGAACACGGGCACTTTTTGGATTTTATGATAACTTTGGTTGTAAATTATTGTTTTATAGTTTAGTGTTTCCATCAATGCCAAAGGGGGAGATTGTTGGAAAGATTGCTACAATGTAGACAATTATTGTTTTGTCATTGACGTCAAACCGTAACTGGTGAGACTATCATTGTATGTTTGAGTACCTTATCCATTGATTGATGAAGATTTGAAAAGAATGGGATAACAAGAAGACCAAGGAAATGGTTGAGTTATAAGTATAAACTAGGGTACTTGATCATTTGGCACTTTGGCAAAGTGATATGTTGTTTATCTAACACTGGGAGTTCACTGGAAGGTCAATGCCAAGCAAAGCAAAGTCGATGGCGAGCAAAGGGAAAGGTGATGCCGAGAAAAGAAAAGATGATGTTGAGCACCAGTGAAATGCCAAGGGAGACATTGAAATGTCGAGCATCAATATTTTTTTTATTAATGAGATTTTAGATCTATGGCTGACATAATTGATTTTATTGGGATATGCATTATTAATTAAGATTGGTCCATAGTCATTTAATGCATGGGAAACCATTATTAGTGCATGGATTCAATGGTTAATTAATGAATGTATTAGAGAAGTAAATTAAATGTAAAGATGGAAAGATCAGTTGGATTTGACCTAGCCTAAGATCTATGATCTTGGTTAAGCAGCAAAATATTTATTTGACCTAGATGAAGAGGTATAATATAACCTATTATGGTTATTGTTAAGGTATCGAAGTGGAATGCAAAGTGTTGCATGGTTAATTGACTGATTGGCAAGACCTAAGCGTAGAAGGCTGAGCAAAGAAGAAGATAGAGATTTCTTGATGGATTTCCAAGAAGATCAGAAGTTTGAGATGAAAATGGAGGCCACTTAGTGAATTAGCATTAGATCTAAAACTGGATCTAGATTTGCAAAGTAAGTTGTATGAATAAGATCACACCTGCTGATTATTTTCTAGCCATTGTAACAGGTCAAATCAATTAACCAGGTTGACCTTACAGTCATTGTATAAATCCTTTGAACAAGGTGACATTCAGATTGGAATTTTCTAAGTCCTCTAACAAGGCCACTCCTAATAGGGTGATTAAATCCTTTAACGAGGTCACATTTGACAGTGTGTTTTGTAACCTTAAACAGGGTTGGCTCCTCACAAGGCATCACTTCAAAAGAGTGAAATTTTGGTAGCATGTTACTGGTGGTTTTTCCCATATTGGGTTTCCATGTTAAATCATGGTGTCAAAATGTGTGAATGTTATTTTTGTGTTTTACTGTTAAGTTTCTGCAAGCTTATTTCATTAGTACAGTAAACTACACACTTTTATTGTTTATTACTGTTGATAAGATCTGAGTTGTTGAAGTTGATTTAAAGTTTTATATGGGCACAACTAGACCTAAGGATAACTGATTCACCCCCCTCTCAATTATTATGAATTCATATTAACAAATGTATTTGGTCTTAACAAGGTGTAAGGGGTAACTGTCTGGCCATGTAGATAGAAAGGAGCACCTGTCAGGAGAACAAAATTCATTCACAACCCCCAAATTGTTAAGGGCAATAGAAAGTATTGCATATGTTCTCATTTTAGATTTGGGTAAACCAAATTCTACTTCCATCCTCTCCCACGAGATAATCTTTCCATTCTGAAGTACATTTTGAAACTTATTCACACCTTTCTCTGACCATTTCCTCATGGAGCATCCTTTTAGTAGGGCTAGAGGTTTGTTTTTATTTTTCAAATTCCACCATAGAGACTTTGAGCTACATACCACTCCATTTCATTTTGAAGGGCCAGTGTTACCTAGGAATCTTTTACATATTTCCAGCTCTACCAGATAGATTTGAAGACATTGGAGCTTTGCACAAATACACTACTCTCTATGCTAAGTAGGTCTGAATAGCATAGATTACTCCAAGACTTGGATTTTTTTGGGGTGAGCCCTAGTTAGGTTGTTCCTTATCAATATTTTCCATGGTTCCTCCCCTTTGGAGGCTTTAGCAATCCATTTAACTGCAAGTTCTATGCCTTGTGTTCTGAGGTCCTTCAGCCCTAGACAACCCCAAGCCTTCTCTCTGGTGCACCACTCCCATGAGATAGCATGAAAATTCCTATTTCCTCTACCATCAAACCATTTTAAGTCCCTAACAAACTTATGAATAAGGCTAATCTGGTTCTGTTTTAAAATCCAAGCAGAAGAGAAGTAAATGGGGTAAGAAGAAAGGATTTTTTGACATACTTGTAGTCTTCCTGGGAAGGAGAGGAGGTCGTTGTACCACTTATTCATTTTCTTGAGAATTATATCTTTGACCCAACACCATATTTCATTAATATTAGGATCCATAGTTAATGGAATTCTTAAGTATCTCACAATATGGTTAGGGCCTCCCCATTCTAATTCAAAATTTTCCCACCATCTCAGAGGGTTTTGATCCCAACCCAGCGTAATAGACTTGGAGATAGAGATCTTACTTCCTGAGCCCTGACAAAACAAGTCCAGTTTTCTCATAAGGTAAACCATATTATTTTCTTCAAGGTTCAGGAGGATGGATGTGTCATCAGCAAATTGAATGTTGGACACCTCTTGACCATTGGGAAGAGAAATGCCTTTCACTTTAGGGGATAGGGTATCATCCGTAAGAAGGTAATGGAGAGAGTCTGCATCTATAACAAAGAGGGAGGGGGAAAGAGGGCATCCCTATCTGATGGACCTAGTAAGCTCAAAGAAATATGACCTTATTCCTTTGACCTCTACTGTCACCACAACTCCATGGAGTAAGGTAGAGACCATTTTACAAAAGAAAGGTGGGAAACCCAGGCTCTCCAACATTAACAAGATAAATTTCCATTGAATATGATCATAAGCCTTCTCATAATCAATGAGAAACATAGCACTCTATTGCCCTGATGATTTGGCCCAATCCATAGCTTCCCAGCATGTAACCAGATTTTCTAAGATGTATCTTCCCTGGACAAAGTCTATTTGTGTATTATTAACCACCTTAGGAAGTACATTGACAATTCTTAGGGAAAGAGCTTTTGCAAGGATCTTGTATCCTACATTAAGCAGGGTGATGGGCCTCCAATTATTGATCATAAGGCTATCACCTTCTTTAGGGATCAACTTAATCAGGCCAGCATTTAATATTGAACCTGAGGTGCCATATTCTATGGCCTCATTGAAGGCCTTATGTATACTATTGCACACCCAACTAATATTAGTTTTAAAGAATTAAACTATAGTACCATCAGGACTAGGTGCATTATCATTGGCCATACTCAAAATTGCATTTTTGATTTCATTCACTGAGGCCTCCCTCCCTACTATAGTTGCATCCTCCTCAAATAATTTCTTAGGGATGATCCCTTTGATCCTCTGTCTATCCATATCCATAGAGCCGTTATCTTAGGTGGTAAATAGGTTACTATAAAACTTTGAGAAGGTATCCACAATACCTTCTTGGGATGTGATAGTTTTACCTTTATCCATGATGCAAGCAATTTTATCTCTAGCTTCCTTTTTGTTTAAGGTGTGGAAAAAGAATTTAGACCCCTTGTCCCCTAGGTTGATCGAGTTAATTCTGGCTCTCACCTTAGCACCTCTGGTCTTAGCTAGTTGTAGCTTTCTAAGGGAGTCTCTATAGAACATCACCTTGCCCAACAACGTTGGATCTTAGGAATTGCCATGTATCTAAATTTTAGCCTCCTGCAGACCCTCAACCAACCTGTATTCTTTTCCTCTTGCATCTTTGGCCTTCTTCTTCCCTACAATCTTAAGCATCTTTTTCTAGGATTCTGTGGTTTGATTCCATCTGTCTAACTCAGACTCCTATTGAAAAACCACCTCATTATACCATGCAATAATCTTAATGGTAGCCTAGACATCTTCATCCTTTAGGAGAGATGAGTTCAATGTAAAACCTAATTTTCTAGAAGGTGTGTCCCCTTGACCTGAGATTAGGTGAATGCATGTTAAAATAGGGTGGTGATTTGAAAGGGTGTAGGGGGTAACTTTGACACAATTATCTCCTATAGCTAGGGGGTGGCTGAAGAGATGTTTATTCAAATATAATTTGTCCAACCTTGAGTAGATACTCTTATCTCCTCTTTGGAAATTGAACCAGGTAAACCACACCCCTTCTGAGTCCCTTTTCTTCCCAGCCAAGGGATTGAAGAGATTCAATTTAGACATCATCCTGTTCCAAAATACAAGTTCATTTCCTTTCCATTCAAATCTTAGACCTCCCACTTTGTCTTGAGCTCTCTCAACCATGTTGAAAGCCCTTTCTAAGATCCAAGGAATTTTATCTAGATCTGAGATCCACTTCCACAAATAATTTCTACTATGATGGTCATTGGGAGCATAAATATAACATATTACAAAGACTTTTTCCTCAACCTCAAATGAAACCCATAATTCTCTTTTGCATGGAGAGAATCCCCATTCTTTGATTGATTTTCTCCACTTAGGACCAATCAAAATAGAGGTCCCTCCTTTACCCCTTTGGTGCTTAGAAGAATATGCAGTTGCATCAGTCCAAATACATTTCAATGCAATGTCTAGGTTAAATCCTACTGCCTTAAATTCTTGAAGCATAAGAATGTCAATCTCCTTATGCATGTGCATGAATCTCTTGACTACATATTTTCTGTCAGAGGTTTCCAAACCTCTGCTATTCCAGGATGCACAATTGAATGACAAGGGAAAATATTATTTGTCAGTGTCCATGGGAGTTCTAAAACTCTTGAAAAATTAGGGTATAGAATTTTTTGGGTACTTGAAAGGTTTAGGGTTACCATTCATTAGAGGGGGTCTTTCTCTTTTCTTCTTAAGTATTACCCCATCCACAAAATCCAGTCAAATTTTCTTACCAGGCTTACTAGCCTTCTTATGTTTCATCTCTAACTCTAAATTAAAGATGAATGTATCCCCTACTTCTCTGGTGGAAGCCTCATGTTCTTTGTTGATCTGTCCTTCCTCAAGCTCAAGTCCCTTCTTCTGACCAACCTCCACCACTACTGTATCCTTTGACAAGGTGAGTATCTCTATGTTTTTCTTCCTTCTAGGTTCATATTTCCATTGATTAGGCGGGGGTGGGAGGGGAGGAGGTGTTGGGATTACTACCACCAAGAATTCATTGAGCTTATCATCCAGGGATTGATTAGAGGTAAATATGTCTTCCTCTAGTCCACTGCCCTGATTAGCAGAAGCAATTGTAGTGGGGGAGTTTGAAGGGGGAGAAAAATCCCCAGGGCTACCAATCTTGTCAATTGATACACCAAGGGTAGCAGGTTGGTCATCTGGAGAATCTTGACCCAAAGGAAGAATAGAATATATCTTACACTTTTGTCTTGGGATAGACCTTACCTTATCCACCTTAGTTTGGATTCTTTCTAATGTTATTTGCTGAGCATTTAGAGTTCTATGCTTTGGCTAAGGAGAATCAGTACCTGGGCCCAATCCAAAGTCTATCTCGCTAGCACAAGGGATTTCCAACATTGCTTCAGGGACCACAAAGGTCTAGCAAGGGAGGGCTTGCTGTTTATCAACTTGACCTTTGAGTTTATCAAAGGTAGCAGATATTTTGGCTGAGTCTTGCATCCAGGCTGCGACACTGGTGTACTTCAAAATAAGTGGAGGAATTTGTACAGGCTGGGGGGATAGGACAAGTGGGGTAAGAGGTCTAGAGATAATGGGAGGATCCTCTATTGAATTTATAAGCAGAGGGGAAGGAGGGATATCAGTAGAGGGTTGAGAGTTTCCAAGAGGCAAGAGATTACGCTTTTTAAAAATAGGGCAATCCTATTTTTATGGGCTTTCTTCCTACATAGATAACAACTATTAATACCACCCAAAAAAGTAATTGGGTAATAAATGGGGTAGACACCAAGGTCAAACTAGTTTAAATAGGGCAATAAAAATAATAAATTTTAAAAAACCTTTGTTACTGTATTTATTAGGGCTATGAATAGTATGTTGTTTGTTGCCGCCATCGTACCTAGGGGAGGTGGAGACCATTAATGGCACCCCCACTAGAAACATGCGAGAAGCAAGGAAGCATGTGGGATGGGACACCCTAGTTGCAGAGCCATCCTTCGTTCATCATCTTCTCACTTGGGAATCTTTATTTTCTTATTTTAAAATATTTCAAAAGGTA
The DNA here is from genome assembly GCA_018584345.1 of Thuja plicata. Taxonomy (NCBI): domain Eukaryota; kingdom Viridiplantae; phylum Streptophyta; class Pinopsida; order Cupressales; family Cupressaceae; genus Thuja; species Thuja plicata. The sequence goes on from MU227297.1 coordinate 3,633,378, forward strand.
TTTTATATTTTATAATTATATAGATTTTATCTTCATCTATACAATTTCCAATTTTTTCTTTTTTTTTTAACAATTTTTCTATTTTCATTTCATTATTCTTTTTTCTTCATTTTTATAATGTTTTTTAATTAAGTTATATAAATGATGGAGATTTTTATTTGTTTCTATAATTAATAATTTTTTTTATTTATATATAAAAATTTAGATGTCATTATTATCTATATCTTTCTCTATTTTTCCTTTTTTTTTACAATTTTTCCTTTTTTTTTCTTTTTAATAAATTTTTTATTAAGTTATATTTATTGATAATAATAATTATTTATATTGTTTAGTTTCCTCTTTCTTTTCCTTTGCAGTGACTTTTGTCTTTTTGTTTAACATCTTTTTTCCTTTTGAAATCTCCTTATTGTTTTTCACCTTCAGTTTTTATTACTTTTTTTAATTATTTCCTCACTCTTTATTTTGGTTTCTTCTCACCATCTTTGAGCCTTGTGTCACCTTCTCTCCTCCACCCCATCCCCAACCCCATTTTTATCTCTCATCCTCATGATGGTTTATGGAATGTGATCTAAACGTGGATGCAAACAAAAGCCTACATGGTACTAAGCAATAATTTTAATGGATTATGGAAATATGATCTCTTTTATCAATACTATATTCATTTAATTCGGTGTTAAAAGGGAGCCTTCATTGTCATTAATATTTTAATTATTTCAACACATCACAATTATCACATGATATTTTTTTAGGAAATGCACAAATATTATATTTGACATCTACAATGTGATAATTTTAGCTAACTTAAATAAAAATCCAGTGATGGCTATGAAGGTAATATTTTATCTTGGACTATCACATGAATATCATTTAAGATATTCTAATGAAACAATATGACGTGTGCACTTGCATAATGATTTCCATATTTTACTCACTTTTATTTCAAGAAAAAGTTTTCACTTAATTTATTTATAAATGACATTTCCAACATGTAATTCATCACACGCTTGGCTAATTTTTAAGATAAAATGTGAACACTTGAATCCCAAGTTAGATCCACATGCTAAAAATAGCACAGTCATTTCACCTTTCCAATGTTTACTGTAACTACTCACCAGCTTAATATTTTATTTTGGATCTATTATCTGCATTTAATGATATCTTATGAAATGTTATAGTTTGTTCAAAAAATTAACTCACCTACAACTCTTTTATGTTTCACACATATTTTTGTATTTTCAATGTGGGAGGCCTAACTTTTGAAGAGTGTCTTTTTTATCCAAGAGGTTGATTGGACCCTCATTTATATTAGAGAGCTCTATGATATCTACATATTTGAGACTAGTATAATTGATGGGAATCAACCTAGAATTGTTTTAAGGGTCTAAAGAGATCTCTATAGCCCAAATTGTGAGTTTTTCTTTTAAATAGCTAAAAATTTATGATTTTTTTTTTAATAGTAAGTTGCAAGACTAAGATACCTTTCCTAATTCCCCCCCCCCCCCCCCCCCCCCGCACTTTTAAACACTCCTCAAGAGAAAAGAGAGTACTAAAACTATCAAATAATTGTTTAGGTCATGTGAAGACCCATAAACTCACAACACTGGCTAAACTTTGTTGTGCTCTCCAACTGATGTAAGAGTGTCTGAGAGTTACAAAGAATCCTAATTTACAATAGTTTTTTATGATATATTGATGATTTATAGAGGTAATGGTAATAGGGACAATGAATAATATTGAGAATGTAGCAATTAATTGTTCAACAAATTAACTCTCTTACAACTCTTTTATTTTTCACAAATGCTTTTGTATTCCATTCCGGGAGACCCAACTTTTGAAGGTTACATTTTTTTTATCTAGGAGGTAATTTTGTCCCTTTTTTGAAATATAGATCTCTCAAGATCTACATCTTCAGGATTAGTAAAAGTGATGTCAAAGCCTCTAATTTTTTAGGGCCTAAAGTTTCTTATATAACCCAAATTTTGAAATTTACTATTGAAAGAAAAAAATTACATTTTTTGTGTTCTTGACATTGATTTGTAAGGATTTGGATTAAAGAAAAATCCAGTTTTGAAGGGACCCCACAACCCTTCATAAATTTATTGAAGATTTAACATTAAAGAATCCAAAAAAAAAAGACTACCAAAGCCGCATTCAACCAACAAAAAACAAGTAGAACCCCCAAACTAAACTAATAAAAAACTAGAAGAGCCCTAGTATAAAACCAACACAAACACAAACAAAAAAACCAAAACCTATATAATATCTTCAAGGATCTTTCTGACCTCCTCCAAAAATGTTGAGCATATTTTTCATAGTCTCATGCAGATCAGAGAAATCTTTGGAAGCAAAAGCTTCCTTGTTCTTCAAACTGGCTCTTGTACACTTACCCTGACCAGAAGATAGTATTGTTATCCTCTTAGTCCACATAAACATCCATAATGTCTATGGAAGGGTTGTTCCCTTCAAGGTAACAGAAAATTCCATCCAAGTTCTTGGTCGAGGTTATCATGCCATCATAGTGTTCCTGGAGGGTCTTACTCACTGTGTCAGCTCCATTATCCACCTTTTTGGTTAGATCTATGATCCTTTGTTCTAAATTGGAAAGCCTACCCTTTCTACTGATATCCTCTCCACCCAACTTCTTTAATTTTTCCTCCAAGTCCTAGGTCTTGATGACCAGACTCTTGATTTGCTGGAAAACCCACTTGTCATACTTCAGAGTAGTCTTCAAATTTGACTTAGCCAACTGGACTTTGGAATCATCAAAGGTATTGGGGAGCTCAAAATTCAAATTTTCCAAAATAGGGGACCCCAGCCATGATGGGGGGGAGATCATGCTCTAGAGATTCCTCATAGTTAACCAAGGGAACATTATGAAAACCATAACTCCTCCCAATAATAGGTGGGGATGAGGGATCAACAACCTCCTCGAGCACCAGGAACTTCTTTATCTGTTCCTCCACCTCATTGATGGAATGATTTGGTGATTCATGTGCCAAGGAAGGAATCTTATTATGTTCATCCTCTAAACCTTTTCCATAGAGATCTACCTAAACCCCAATCTCTTGCTCTTACCCAACAATGTCCTTTGTCTCATGTTCCTCATCCCCTTACTTCTCTTCCTTCCCTTCATCATTACCCTCTCCCTTGTCCTACTCAAAATCCCCACCCTTATCCTCCTCATCCCTTTCCCCACTATCATCATCGATAGTATCCATTCCATTTTCATTTTCCTTATCTTCCTCCTTATCAAATTTCACCCTTTTTGCCAATTTTCGCTCAGAATGAGCAGAACATTCCCCTTCTCCATTGTGAAACTTATGTTTCCCCTTATCCAAAAAAAAAGCATTTTCTTATTTCCATTAATAGAAAAATTTTTATAGTGCTCATAGATAAGAAGGATAAGGTCGTTATGGAGAATTGGAGAGCTTACCTTCTTGTATTTATTGAGGTTGTTTTCCAAGGAACTGCAGAGGTAGTAGAGAAGAGCGACCCTCTTCTTGTGTCTGAAATGGTTCAGTATGACAAAGTGGTAAGTATGGACTCTCGTAAACCTTTCATTGATAGTGACATACTCCATTATGATAGTGAGAACCATATTCCATAACTCTTTAATTTTGTCAGGATCATGATACCCAGAGACAGGCTTTCCCAACAAAACTCGCTCTTCATCATCCCTAGGAACATTCTTCACAACTTTTTATGAAACCTTCCTATCATGGTAGAAGCTCATGCTAGAGTGTTTCATACGAGTAACTATAGCAATGAGCTTCACTAAGAGCTCAAAACCTATTCCAAACAGAGAGAAATGACCCTTCTCCCATTGCTCTGCAATTCTGTGAACAACCTTCTTTGCTTTAACCTTGTCTTTTCTTTAACCTTGTCATACCCTAGAAGATGCTCCATGAAAGGAGTGATCTTACCTTTTACAAGATTCTTCCAACCTTTAGGCTCCCCTTTCCACTTAGTTTAGTCATTAGACTCTTCTCTACATAAATCCCCTCCCATCTTCTCAAAATTAATAATCATAGGAACAATATCAACATAGTAGCTAAGAATGAAAATTAAGCCCAAAATTAAAACAATGCCAAATGCCCATAAAGTCTGAGAGTTAAGATCAATTGAATTCCTTTCGCTTCCAAGGGGGCATGTGCCCATACCATAATTAGGGTTAAGGTGACTAGTTTTCATTTCCATCATTATTAAAAAAAATTCCAACCTTTACAATTTTCCTTTCATGTCTCACAACTGCAGATATATCTTGGGGCAAAAAAATTTCCCCTTTCCAATAATGATTTTATCATAATGCACCCCATAATTTGTAAGCCTATCTGTGGAGGCATTGATTTCATGATATGAATGTTTAAAATATTTAATGATGTCACGTGCTTTATTGATCATAGTTTCAATAGTCCAAAATGGATTATAAGAACCATCTAGACATTTAACTATGTCCATCGAGTCCCCTTCCAACCATAAATTATCATAATTCAAATCTTTGACAATTGAAGGATCTTTCCAAGCCCCCATAGCCTTGACAAAATGACTAGATTGAGCACCTAGGGGACTAGCAACCACAACCAGACAACAACCAGTCAAATTCTAAACAATTCCCCCAAAACTAGCATTCGGTGGATTACCTTTGGAAGCTCTATCTAAGTTAACCTTTATCCATCCATGAAGGGGAGATAAACATACCAGCCCATTCCTTGAATTGAAATTTTTCTGAGGGAGAGAGCAGATCTTCCATCTTTTCTCAAAATCCATGTAGTTGTCCTGGAAACTCAAACTAGAGTTGTAAAGAGATTCTAAAATCCCTCTATAAGTTTTGTCAATAATCACGCCTGGGGGAGAAGCCTTATCTCTAAATTTTATGTTATTTCTCTCCTTCTAGATATGCTGGGAGAGATAAGGGGCAGAAAGAATCCAAAGCTCACTAGAATTATTATTTAAAATTGGACACTTCCATTGTAAAAATAAATCTTCTAGTGAGTTCGGAAAAACACAGCTAATGTTCTATCTCTAGAGAAACAAAGCCCAAACTTGTTGGAAAAAATAATAGTGAAGAAACAAATGAAGCACTGGGTCAACATTCCTACAACAAGGGAAACATTTTTTAGTGAAAGAGAACCCCCTTTTGTGAAGGTTGTCCAAAATGAGAACTTTCTTTTGAAGGGTGAGCCAATAAAAAATATTAACTTTAGGAATACACTTTTTCAACCAAGCTTTATCCTAGAAGGGCTGAGGTCCATCATGGACATAATGTAAAGAAATGACAGAGGCCAAAGAAAATTTTCCATTTGAATTACCACCTCAAACTAAAGAATCCTTGGAATGAGGAGAGATATCATAGAGGATAAAAGGATATCAATAGTTTGTAAAGGGGGGCTAAACTAGATGAAGATATCCAATTTGAATCCTTCTAGTAATAATACACCCAAACTCCAAAGGTAAAAGAACATTGTTCTTTCCACACATTGAAATTGGAGTGCTCAGCCAAGGGAATATCTTGCAGCCATCTATCTTCCCAAAATTTGATCTTTTTGTCGTCACCCAGTTTCTATCTTCTACTAGAAGCAGCCTAGTCTTTAGATTTTTAAACAAAATTCCAAATAAAAGAACCCATAACTAAAAACATAGGATCCAGGAACTCCTCTTCAGAAGGCTGGGAATATAAATATTTATTCTTTCAAATTAAAATCCATTCCCTCTCGGCACCAAAGACTCTCCAAATTTGTTTATCCAAAAGGGCCTTGTTGATAACCTTAATGGGTCTAATTCCCAACCCTCCCAACCATTTTGGCTTGCAAAAATTCTCCTAGGCAAGGAGGGGAATAGGTTTTCTATCCTCAACTCCCAACCACAAAAATGCTTCTAAATTTTCTCAATAGCTTCTGCAAACTTAGAGGGGATTCTAAACAAAATAAGGGCATAAATAGGAAGTCTTTGAAGAGAAGATTCTAATAAAAATACCTTCCCTTCCTAGAAAAGAAAATCCCCTTTCCATCCAGCAAGATTCTTATTAAATCTATCTAGCAAGTGATTCCAGAAAGACTTTGGAGGTTTAAGGCCAAGATGAAGGTCAAGATAAGTAGAGGGGAAATCCTCTTTTCTACACCCAAGAATTCTAACAATTTTATCTTGCCTTTCCTCCAGAGTATTAGTAAAAATAAAGAACTTTTGGCCCAGTTAATCCTCTAACCCATAGCTACCTCATAGGTCTTGAGGGTAAATTTTATTGATCTGGCTTCTTTGATCAAAGCTTCACCCATTGTAATGGTGTCATCCACAAACTGCTTGTGAGAACAAATGAGAGAAATAGAAGTGCATATAAGTCCTTGAATTTTCCCTTCCTCCACAAGTTTCTAGATGAACCTACCTACACTCTCTACAAGAATAGTGAAAAGTATAGGGTAAATATGATCCCCTTGCCTCAGTCCTCTGGAATATTTAAATAGATGAGAAGGGGAACCATTAACAATAACAATAGATGAAACCCAACCAAAAAGTTGACTGCAAAGCTGAATGACCTTGGCTCCAAACACAAAAGCCTTCAGAATATCCTACAAGAACCCCTAGTCCACCTTGTTAAAGGCCTTGGTAAGATCAAGTTTCAAAATAAAACCATGTTTATTGGTGTTAGAAATAACAAAGAGGGGGGGGGGGAGGTGAACTAGTGGCCTCAAAAATATTCCAATAAATCAACCCATAAAATCAGTACCACAATATTAAGCCTCTAGTTATCTTCAGTCCTACAAGATATATGCCTTCAAATAAACTTATCAAATAACTACTGATCGAAGTTCACTGTTAAACCTTATTCTTAATGTTTACCGAATAGAAGCCTTTCATTTACCAAAAAATAGTAAATTTCTTAGTGTATACCAATCAATCCAGATTAGTTATGTATGATGAAAAACACTAAAGTAATGACTCATAAAAACATTGACACATGGATTTTTAACGTAAAAACCCTGTTAAGGGAAAAACCACTTGGGACCAGCAACCCAAAATTTTCACTCTTCTGAAGTGAGATCGGTGAAGAGCCAACCCTGTTAAAGGTTACAAACACACTGTTAGGTGTGACCTTGTTAGAGGATTTAAATAGAATAGTTTGTCACTTGATATCGGGCATCTCTATGCTACCTTCTATGACCAAACCCAGTGTAGTTTGTCAAATGGTATCTCACATCTCATGTTATTTTCATAATCAAACTTTTTGATACTCCTTGGGATGTATCTCAATATAGACAGGATTGTTAAGTCATGCTCGATTAAGAAACTTTATGAATCAATGGTTAAACTGAAATAATAAATAATCTGTTCACACATACAACTTATACTTATAAATTTTCAGATCTATTGTAAGGTTATTTTACCTTTCTGATCAATGTATCTTTTCAATACTTATTCTCCACTTCTTTCTACTCAGTGATGTTGTGCTTCTCTATTGCTCAGTGTCTGCAAAAATATTTAGCTCTTTCCTCAGCTTGATTGATCGGGACTGTATGAAGTTGTTCTTCATCAGTTTCTCTTTAGAATCCTCTTTCTCTATTCACTCCCCTAATTCATAATGAATTAGATTGTCTCTTTATAGACATGATATCGCGATTTTTCACTTCTTTATTTTCTTTTTCTTGGCATGATCCACAATCTTAGCCAATCTTTCTCTATAGATTAACTCTCATTTTATCGCGTAGAAATATTCTTTCCAACTGGATAAACCAAATTTAAATCTTTTACTTATCTTTGGCTTTAACTTGTCGATGAAAAAAATGTTAACAACTAGTTAAGTCTATATTTAGCTCTTCCAGCTAAGTATTTTGTCATTTCTGAACTTCAGTTAATTTTGGTGTTTTAACTATTTGATAGCTTTGGTCAACACTTTAGTTCTCCTTAGGCTTCTTTGTTGATGTTGACTGTCCTTCGGGGTTGTCTATCCATTGGGGAACACTGTAATTTTGGCCATCGGTAGTGCTTGTGATTCTTCTCATCGATAATGCTTTTCAATTTTCTTACTCAGGCATCACTGTGAATTTTCTCTCAGGTTTATCTGTCTATCAAGTTCCACTAACCCTCGGTGATTGAAGTCACTTAGTGAATGCTGGTGTTTTATGCATTGCTGAAAGCATAATATTTATCTTTTTGATTCTCTTAAGTCTTTGAAACTTTGAATATAACTGATCAGATTATATCAATTTGACATCAATGACAATAAAATCCATTAACTGCTTTAATGTCTTGCATTATCTTTTTGCATTTTAGTGATCAACTTAACATCTTCAAACATTCAATCAGTTACATGTCATCAATCTCTCCCTTTGGCATTGATGGAAACAAACTAAATTATCACACTATATTATTACTAATACAATATGAAATATAATAGTTGAAGTTTATCAATCTCTCCTATTATAACTAATACAAATGTTTGGCTCTCGTTAAGCTCATATAGCTTAGATTTTTTTCTTGCAGAGTGTGTTCTTCAATCTTCAATCCCTTTACTGGATAGATGTAGCATCTTCTGTATCTGTTTCTGATATGTGCTCTACCTTGACTGTTCCTCTTTTTGATCATCTACTTTTTCTTTTGACAGCAATCTCTCCCATAATATGTATTCTCTCTGTCATGTTACTTCTCTCCCTTTTGATGGATATTTCTTATGTAATCAATCTCTCCCTTTGGATAATGATTAACTCTCCCTTTGAATTCTTAGGAACTTCTCTTCATGGATAATGATATAATCTCTCCCTTTTGATAAAAAGATAATCTCCCCCTTATAATTCCTGATAATGTGATAATCTCTCCCTTTGACAACAATACAAAACAATTCTTCCATATCATCTTCCGTCCCCTTTTATAATATACTCCTTGAATTTCCCTATCCATCATCAATACAATGACTCGAGTGTTTGGTGCAGATATGTACCTTGTTGTGTACAGATGTATCTTTGCAGTCCATCTCGGTGCATGCATCAACATGAATGATATTCTAATTTGTGTATAGGCTAATGGAGCCTCCTAGTTAGCTTACTAGCCGATAGACAAGGGTTGGACCCCTAGTCTCTATCTCAGGTACTCAAATGTATCTTTTGGTAATGGCTTGGTAAAGATGTTAGCTAATTGTTCCTTCGATTGAATATATTCTAGTATAACCTCTTTTGCTTGCACTTTTTCTCTTAAGTAATGATACTTGATTGTTATATGCTTAGTCTTAGCATGCATGACTCAATTCTTAGAAATGTTAATTGCAGTGGTATTATTACAATAGACAATCACTGGTTCAAGAATATTTATATTCATACCTTCTAGCAAATGTTTGATCTAGGAAATATTGGAGCAATTTATTGCAGCAGCCACATATTCTGCTTCTGCAGTAGACTGAGAGATGCATCCTTGCTTCTTGCTGATCCATCTGACAACTCTGTCACCCATGAAGAATTCTCCTCTAGTTGTTGTCTTTCCGTCGTCAATGTTCCCAACCCAATCAACATCTGTATAGACTTGTAGCTCAAATTTTCCTTCTCTTTTATACCATAAGCCATAGTCCTTGGTGTTCTTTAGATATCTCAGAATTCTCTTGACAGAAGTTATATGTGATTCTTTGGGATTAGCAGAGAATCTTGCAACTATTCCAACTGCATGTGCTATATCTGATGTAGTATGAACAACATACATTAGTTTCTCAATCATTGATCTATACAAGGTATGATTTACCTCATTTGACTTGTCTTCCTTTGTCAGCTTACATCGAGTTTCCATAGGTGTTCTAACTAGCTTGGAATCTTCCATCTTGAATATCTTCAACACTTCCTTGATGTATTTGGACTGAGTGATATATATCCCTTCATTTTGTTTAAGAATGTGTAGACCAAGAAAAAATTTGATCTCCCCAAACATAGACATTTCAAATTCTTTTCTCATTTCATTATCAAAGGATTTACATAGTATTTCATTTCCCCCAAAAATGATATCATCAACAAATATTTCAGCAGTCATAATACTCCCATCGGTATCTTCTTTTAAGTACAGATTGTTATTTTCACTTGTTCTTATAAAATAAATGCTAATGAGATAAGAGTGAATTCTTTTATACCAGGATCTAGGTGCTTGTTTCATTCTATACAAGGCTTTACGTAGTCTACATACGATGTTTCTCTTGTCTAGATCAACAAACCCTTCTGGTTGTTTAATGTATACCTCTTCTTCCAGTATTCCATTTAGGAATGCAGATTTGACATCCATTTGGTATACCTTGAATCCTTTGAATACAACATAAGCAATAAGAATTCTAACTCATTCTATTCTAGCAATGGGTGCAAAGGTTTCACCATAATCAATACCTTCTTCTTTTGCATACCCCATGCATACTAATCTTTCTTTGTTTCTTGTGACTTCTCCATTCTCATTTAGCTTGTTTCTGAATATCCATTTGGTGCCAATGACATTCTTGTCATCTAGTCTCGGTACTAGTGTCCATGTATTGTTAAAAGAAATATGTTCTATTTCTTCATTCATAGCACTAACCCATTCCTCATTTTCAAGTATAACGTTAACAGATTTAGGCTCAAAATCACAAAGTAAACATCTATTTTTTAGTGACTTACTTCTTATTCTCATTCCAGCCTTCTTGTCTCCTATGATCCAATTCTATGGATGACATCTTCTGACATACTTGGCAAGTTTTGGTTTAGCTCTTTGTCCATTATTCTGATAATCATTTTGACCTTCATTCTGACCTCCATCGCTTGATACATCATCTTGAGCATTTTCTTTATTTTTTGTAATTGTAGCCTGATGCTTGGGTGCAATGTTCTATTGCTTGGGAGTGATACACTGTTGCTCAGGTAGAGTATCAGTTTATTCAGTGTAAACAAAACTGTTGTAGTCTTCTGGTTCTTTTCTGCTTTCCTTATCATTCTTTTCTGCAAATTCATCTATTCTTACATTTGCACTTTCAATGATCTTGTTAGATGACTTGTTAAGACATTTATAAGCCTTACTTTTGGTTGAATACCCTAGAAATATACCTTCATCACTTTTGGATTCAAGCTTTCCATTTCTTTCATCTTTCAAAATATAACATTGACTACCAAAGATTCTGAAGTAACTTACATTGGGTGTGTAACCATACCAAAGCTCATAGGGTGTCTTCTTTATGTTCTTCAATTGTAATTTGTTCAATGTGTAGATAGAAGTACTGACAGCTTCCATCCAAAAATTTTGAGTGATGATTTTCTCAATCATCCATGTTCTTGCATAGTCAACAATTGATCTGTTTCTCCTTTCAGCAATTACATTTTTCTATGGTGTTCTCAGTGCACAAACCTATCTTTTAACATACTCATTATAGAAATTAGTGAATTTGTCTGAAATAAATTCCCCTCCTCTATCTAATATTAAGAATTTCAATTCCTTACCACTTTGTTTTTCTACCATAGCCTTATACCATTTAAACATCTTGAATGCTTCTAATTTATCTTTTAAGAACATAACTGTCATCATTCTAGAATAATCATCTACAAAGAGAATGAAATACCTATCTCCATAGTAGCTCTTTGTCCTCATGGGTCCACATAAATTAGTATGAACTAATTCTATAATTGCATTAGATGTATGGGCTTTACTCTTGAAACTAGACTTTGTCATCTTTCATTTTTAACAATTCTTGCACATGATATGCTCAGGCTTTGACATGCTTGGTAAGCCTCTGACTTTCCTTTTATTTCTTATCTTTATCATGTTGTCAAAATTTACATCACACAATCTCTTATGCCACAACCATATGTCTTCATTTCTAGCCATTAAACAAGTGGTGTTAATGTCATCAAGATAGAAAAGGTTACCTTTTGTCTGTTCACCAGTTCCTATCAACCTTCCTGATTCATTGAAGATCTTTGCCTTCTTATTCTCAAATGCTACTTAGTGACCTGTATTATTTAGTTGTGAAACACTCAGCAAATTATAATTTAGTCCTTTTACCCAGTAAGCATTTTCACATTTGATCAGGTTATTCAACATTATAGTTCCTTTACCTTCAACTAGACAAGGTGTGTCATTACCCATTCTTATTGATCCACCATTATAGTATTCAAAAGTTTCAAAATTTTGTTTATCACCGGTCATGTGGTGAGTGCAACCACTATCTATAATCCAAAAATCATTCTTACTAACCTTAGATATGAGTGCAATTTCTACATACCTTTCTTCTTCTTTGTCTAAATCATCCTTCATGGCTACAAATACCATCTCAATGTCTTCTTCAAATTCGGTGTTAATATCATCAGCTTTGTTCTCAGCTAGGTAAAAAGCTTTCTTCCCTTTTTCCTTGTAGTCTCAAGTATCTCTTCTTTCAGATTGTCAGTTGCTTCGGTAATCTCTGTTATCACCTTGGTCAAACTTATTTTCATATGTTCTGTTATTACTTCTGTCATCTTTTCTTCTATTAAGATATCTTGCAGTAAAGTGTCCAACCTCCTTACAATTAAAACATACAAGTGGTAATTTACCTTTGTATCTACCTTTGCCTCTCTACAATCTTCTTTCCATTGGTGCTTCAATCTCATCATGTCCTTGATCCTAATTATCACTTTCACTATCATTCCTCATAGTGTGTGTATGACTTGACTTACTTATTTTCAAAGAAGATTTGAATGCAAATTATATAGATGTTAAGACACTATTATCAAAGTTATTCATCTCAAATGAAATTAGTCTACCAATAAAACTATCTAGAGTAACCATATTGTTTGCAACTTCTCTCATTTCTTGTATAGCAGAAACTCTAATAGCATATACAGGCAGTAGGGTTCTTACAGTTTTACTTACCATTGTCTCTTCTTCAAGTACACCTCCAACTCCTTGGATAACATTGAATACCTCTTTGATTCTATAGATATACTGAGTGATATTTTCTCCTTTCATTCTTAGGTCATCAAACCTCCCTCTTAGGATTTCTGCCTTGGCTCTTAGTACATTAGCATCTCCTCTATGTACCAGCTTCAATTTATCCCACATTTTCTTTGCAGAGGTGTAGGTTTTGACATGTTCAAACTCAGCATCGGAGAGTGAGGAAGCAAGTTATATCATCATGAAATTATGCTCATGCTTTTCTCTCAATTGCTCAAGAGTGTGAGGTCCTGTAGGCAACACATATTCAGTATCAAGGTGTTGAGTAAAATCATTACCAATACCTGATAGGTGGAGTCTTATTTTTCTTTTCCATGATGCAAAGTTGTCTTTATTCAACTTGGGCACATCTCACTTATTCATCTTGTGATATTTTTCTTGAGCTGTTAAACTCCCTTTCTAAGCACACAAGCTTTGATACCAATTGTTAGAAATAACTGAGAGGGGGGTGAATCACTGGCCTCAAAAATATTCCAATAAATCAACCCAGAAACTTAGTACCACAATATTAAGCCTCTAGTTATCTTTAGTCCTACAAGATGTATGCCTTCAAATAAACTTATCAAATAACTACTACTTAGAGTTCACTGTTAAACCTTATTCTTAATGTTTACCAAATAGCAGTCTTTCATTTATCGAAAAAATAGTAAATTGCTTAGCGTATACCAATCAATCCAGATTAGTTATGTGTAATGAAAAAAACTAAATTAATGACTCATAAACACATTGAAACATGGATTTTTAATGTGGAAACCTTGTTAAGGGAAAGACCACTTGGGACCGGTATGTTGGAGATTTGCCTTTATACAAATAGTTGACTGTATGTTTGTCATTGATGACAACATATAGTATACAGCAGTTAACTTTATTCACTTTTTAGTATGGATATGTAGAAGCCTTGCACAGTTGTTTTTATTTTTCAGACATAGTTATTATACCATGTACATACACACAAATTTAGATGTTCAGTAACAGTTGAGTTATGTTACTCTGTTCACCAGCCATAGTTTCAGAAGATTGTTTTTAGAAAGTTGATAGTAATTTTATTGATTCTTTAGTTGCGTCTATCTATGGGATATGCATTTTCATATTCATGTTTAGTTATGAGTCAAAGACAATCAACCAAAGGCGCTAATCGTGTTTCATTTGAAGCATGATGTTTGGGTAATTTTGGTGGAGCCGACTATGTGAAGCGATGCGTCTATTCAGTTTGAGTTGCGTGGTTATAATTATGTTGCATGCTTTATTTGGTTGACTAGAGAAGCATTGAAGGGATTCCTAAAGCAGACAAAGATCATATCTTTTGGAGAAGATACTTATAGTAGTTCATTTGAAGATCACCAAGTGTGAATAAGAGGAACAAGGACAAAACAAAATGTTGATTTTTTTGGGATAGTAAAGCTATTTCATTCATCAGTTAAAGATCTATGTGAAGAAGTAGAGAGTGTATACGATTCATTGGAACTGATCAAGACAATAGGTCTACTCAAACAGTTCATTATCAAATATAGTGTATATCTATTTTACTGAAGGTTACAGCCTTCATCATATTAAGCAGTGAGCTTTTGGACAGTGAGTCCTCAACACTAACAGGGTTATTTGTAAAAGACTCCTAACAGGGTCTAACCCTTAACTAGGTCACTATACTTATTGCATTGTAAAGATAAACTCTTAACAGGGTTGTAAGATCTTCTAACATGAATTATTATACTCAAGTACAGTTCTTTGTGGGTGTTGATTCCCACCAGGGTTTTTAGCTAGTTTGGTTTCCTCGTAACCAAAATTGTGGTGTTCTATTATGTGTTATCTTAAATGTGTATGTGCTTATGATATAATTTAATTAATTGGAGAAAAGAATTAAACTTGTTGATAACTGATTCACCCCCCCTCTCAATTATCCCTTGGGACTATTCCAACAATTGGTATCAGAGCCAAGTGCCTTGGAGATAAATCCTAATAGCTTAAGGAAGTTCAAATGGCGTACTTCATGAAAGAGAGTCATAAGTTTGATGGAGAGAATTATCTAGACTGGAAGAACAAAATGATAACACATCTTCAGTGCGTTGGTTTTGAGATTAATGAGATTGATACTCATGCAATTGATGTTCCCACCTTGAAAGACCTTGCAAAAGAAGACTCTACTAATAAACAAAAGGAAGTATTCACCCAAAATGCAATTTCCAAAGAAGCCCTAATCAGTGCCCTATCTGACAGTGAATTTTCTGAGATCAAGAAGGCAGACAAAGCATATTCAATTTGGAAATACCTAGAAGACATGTTTGAAGGAGACATCCAGGCCAAGAATGCATGTAGAAAGACATGGAAGAAAAGATACAACAATTTAGAGATGCTACCTGAAGAAAACATTAGAGGTTACAATCAGAGGATTAGTGAAGTAGTCTTGGGAATTAAGAACAATGGTGGAGAAATCTCAGAGGATGATATAATGGACAAATTGATGACCACATTGATAGTAGATTATGAAAGCAAGATAAACATCTTGGATGAAACCATGCAATTCTCAAAGGACTTCAAAAGAGAAACCTTGATTAGCAAAATATCAGCATTTGAGATATCAAGATTGAAGATAGAACCTAAAATG
>MU227297.1:3648938-3701759 GCA_018584345.1 Thuja plicata
GCTATGATTGCTAAGAAGGAAAGGAAAGGTAAAGGAAAATATGAAGGACAACTACCATTCAAATGTTTTTCATGCAACAAAGTTGGCCACTTTGCATCCAAGTGTCCTACAAGAGTCAAGAAGTACAAATCATATTACAAACCCAAATACACAAAGGAATGCTATCATGCTAAAGATGGTGTAACTGATGATGATTTAGGAGAAGATGAAATTGGATTTTTTGCAATTAAAGATAATGAAAAAATAATTGATCAAATAGAAATTGAAGATGAAAAGAAAGCACAAGAATTGGTTTTAGTTTCACAAGCTGACATCAGAACAAACTGGATCATAGATAGTGGGTGTTCACATCACATGACAGGTGAAAAAGATAGATTTGTACATCTAGATAAGTACAAAGGTGGCATGGTTAGATTTGGAGATAACACTCCCAAACCTATCATAGGCAGATGATCTATCACCTTAGATGGAAAGAACAAGACAAATGATGTTTTGTATGTTGATGGTTTGCATCATAACTAAGTGTTCGAAAATTGCTAGATAAAGGATATCAGTTGGAATTGAAAAACAACAGATGCATTATTAACAACAAAGAAGGTGACATTATTGCATCAAGCTCAAGACCAAAGGTAATGTTTTTCAGCTTAACTATGAAGTAAGTTGTTTTGTTGTGAAAGTGGGTGATAGTTGGCTTTGGCACAAAAGAATTTGTCATATCAATTTTGACAACATAGTGAAGATAAGTAATGTAAAGGCAGTAAGAGACCTTACTAGTATTGCAAGACCAGTTGATACGATGTGCATGGAATGTGTGATGGGAAATCATGTGAGGACCTCATTCAGAAGAAAACAGAACTCAACAAAGAACAAAGTAGATCTAATACATATAGACCTATGTGGACCTACTCAAACAAGATCATACTATGGTGAAAGGTATTTCATTTTGTTTGTTGATGATTTCTCCAGAATGATGTGGGTTGCATTCTTGAAAGACAAATATGAAGCTTTTGAGAAGTTTAAAATATTCAAAGCTAAAGTTGAAAATGAATCTGGATTAAAGATAAAATGTCTAAGATCTGATAGAGGAGGAGAATTCACCTCTGATAAGTTTCTTGAGTACTGCAAAGAACATGGGATAAAAAGACAAATAAGTGCACCTAGAACACCTCAACAAAATGGAATTGTAGAAAGGAGGAATGTGATAATACTTGACACAATGCGCACTATCATGATTGAAGGAAAAGTTGCACACACCTATTAGAGAGATGCAGTCAATACAACTATTTATACTATCAACATAATTGAACAAAGACCAGGCGCAAACAAAACACCTTATGAACTTTGGTTTGGTAATGTACCTACAGTAAAATACTTCAGAATATTTGGAAGAAAGTGATACATCAAGAGAGATGATGGTGTTGGAAAATTTGATTCTAGAAGTGACGAAGGTATTTTTATTGGTTACTCTACTAAGAGAAAATATTACAGATGTTTGAATTTAAGGTTGAAGAAAATCATTGAGAGTGCACATGTGAAGATTGATGAGAAGTTCATGATTCAAGAGATATATTATGAATATGCATCTATGATTGAAGATGAACCTAGACCTATCAATAAAGATACAGTTATTGAAGAAATGTTTGACTGTATTGGTGTATCATGCAATAACCCTGAACCAAGTACAGAAGAATCACATATTACAGATGAGAGTGTCACACCTAAAATCTCAAAATACACATCTAAATATCACTCTAAAGAAGATATCATTGAAGATCAGAGCAGTGAAGTTTTGACAAGATCCAAAGAAAAAGGTTCAACCATTGATGAAGAGGTATGCTTACTTTCATAGATTGAACCCTTAAGTGTTGAAGATGCGTGTAATGATTCAGATTGGAAAAGTGCAATGCAAGAAGAATTAGATCAAATAATGAATAATGACACATGGGAATTGGTCCCTAGACCTTGTGACAAAAATGTGATTGGAACTAAGTGGATATTTAGAAACAAAATGAATGAAGATGGGACAGTGATAAGAAATAAAGCAAGATTGGTATGTAAAGGATATGTGCAAAGAGAAGGAATTGACTATTCTGATACATTTGCCCATGTGAGCAGACTGGAAGCTATAAATTTGTTTTTGGCCTATGCAACATTCAAGAACTTCAAAGTATATCAAATGGATGTCAAGTCATCTTTCCTGAATGGTGACTTGAAAGAAGAAGTCTACATAGAGAATCCTGAAGGATTCAAACTTTCAGACAAACCAGACATGGTATGCAGACTAAAGAAAGCCCTCCATGGACTTAAACATGCCCCAAGAGCATGGTATGAGAGACTAGATGGATACTTAACAAAGATTGGATTCAAAAATGGAGTAGCAGATTGCAACTTATTCATTAGAGAGACACATAAAGGTTTACTACTTGTTGCTATCTTTGTTGATGACATTATTTTTGGAGGTAATG
Organism: Thuja plicata; assembly: GCA_018584345.1. Taxonomy (NCBI): domain Eukaryota; kingdom Viridiplantae; phylum Streptophyta; class Pinopsida; order Cupressales; family Cupressaceae; genus Thuja; species Thuja plicata. The sequence goes on from MU227297.1 coordinate 3,651,404, forward strand.
ACAAGCTTAGTGCAGAATTTACAAAAGAGATGCAGAGTGAATTTGAAATGAGCATGACTAGACCTATAAAATACTTTTTGGGATTAAATGTAAAACAGATAGACAAAGGAATATTCATAAATCAGTCTAAATATGTAAAGGAGATATTAAAGACATTCAAGATGGAAGACTGCAAGCCAATAAGCACTCTTATGATAAAAGGAAGCAAGCTTTCTAAAAATGATGACTCCATTGCAGTTGATAAAACACTTTACAAGTCCATGATTGGAAAACTCATATATCTCACTCAATCTAGACTAGATATATATAATGTAGTTGGCATTGTTGGGAGATTTGCAGCTGAACCTAAACAGAATCACCTAATGGAAATAAAAAGAATATTCAAATATCTAAAGGGAACTATAGACTATGGTTTATGGTATCCTAATTCAGAAAATGTAGAACTTCATGTATACACAGATGCAGATTGGGCAGGTTGCATTGATGAAAGAAAAAGTACCTTAGGAGGAGTAGTATTTCTTGGAGATAGGTTGGTTACTTGGACACGTAAGAAGCAAAACTATATTTCTCAGTTAACAACAGAAGTTGAATATGTAGCATTCACATTGAACTTTTCAACAATGGTTTGGATGAAACAAATGATTAAAGACTTTGGAATTCAGATTGATTATCCCATTGTCATCCATTTTGATAACATCGGCACTATTAATATGTCAAAGAACCCTGTGATGCATGCAAAGACAAAACATAGAAATAAAATATCACTTTCTAAGAGAAAAAGTTGCAAATGGAGAAGTGAAGTTGGATTATGTAAGCACCAAAGATCAGTTGGCAGACACATTCACAAAACCTCTATCAAAAGATACTTTTGAGTATCTCAGGAAGAAGCCAGGAGTAATTCCCTTTCCTGAGTCTGATTAGAACTCACAGTAAATGCATCAGTCCTTTGTGACTGATGAGTGGTTGACTACTCTACTTCTAGAGTAGTACCTATGCTTATTTTTATTTGGCATACTTTGCCATTGATGTCAAAGGGGGAGTATATAATAAGGGGGAGCATATACTCTGGGGGAGTATATATTCATGAAAATAAAAACATAGTCAGACGAGATACAATAGTGAAGAGGAACCTTTGATGAGGATATTGAGAAGATTGTAAAAAGAAAGAAAACACTTTTGGATTGATTGTGTTTTTAATCATATGTTGCCATCAATGTCAAAGGGGGAGATTGTTGGAGATTTTCCTTTATCCAAATAGTTGACGGTATGTTTTTCATTGATGACAACATATAGTATATAGTAGTGAACTGTATTCACTTTTCAGTATGGATATGTAGAAGCCTTACGTGGTTTTTTTTTATGTTTCAGACATAGTTACTATACCATGTACATACACACAAATTTAGATTTTTAGTAACAGTTGAGTTATGTTACTCTGTTCACTAGCCATAGTTTAAGAAGATTTTATTTAGAAAGCAGGCAATAATTTTTTTGATTCTTTAGTTGCATCTATCTATGGGATATGCATGTTCAAATTCATGTTTAGTTATGAGTCAAAGACAATTAACCAAAGGCGATAATCATGTTTCATCCAAAGTATGACATTTGGGTAATTTTGGTGGAGCCGACTATGTGAAGTAATGCATCTATTTAGTTTGAGTTGTGTGGTTCTAATTATGTTGCGTACTTGGTCTAGCCAACTAGAGAAGCATTAAAGGGATTCCTAAATCTGACAAAGATCATATATTTTGGAGAAGATATTTATAGTAGTTCATTTGAAGATTACCAAGTGTGAATAAGAGGAAAAAGGACAGAACATAATGCTGATTGTTTTGGGACAGTAAAGCCATTTCATTCATCAATTAAAGATCTATGTGAATAAGTAGAGAGTGTATACAATTCATTGGAACTAATCAAGACAAAAGGTCTACTCAAACAGTTCATTATCAGATATATTATATATCTATTTTACTGAAGGTTGCAACCTTCATCATATTAAGCAGTGAGATTTTGGACAGTGAGTCCTCACCCCTAATAGGGTTATTTGTAAAAGACTCCTAACAGGGTCCAACCCTTAACCAGGTCATTGTACTTATTACATTGTAAAGATAAACTCTTAATAGAATTGTAAGATCTTCTAATAGGGATTATTATACTCAAGTACAGTTCTTTGTGGGTTTTAATTCCCACCAGGGTTTTTACCTAGTTTGGTTTCCCCATAACCAAAATTGTGGTGTTCTATTTTGTGTTATCTTTAATGTGTATGTGCTTATGATATTCTTTAATTAATTGGAGAAAATAATTAAACTTGCTGATAATTGATTCACCCCTCCCCTCTCAGTTATCCCTTGGGACTATTCCAACACGGTAACCCAAAATTTGCACTCTTCTGAAGTGAGCTCGGTGAAGATCCAACCCTGTTAAAGGTTACAAACACACTGTTAGGTGTGACCTTGTTAGAGGATTTAAATAGAATAGTTTTTCACTTGATATCGGACATCTCTATGCTACCTTCTATGACCAAACCCAGTGTAGTTTGTCAAATGGTATGTAGCATCTAATGCTATCTTCGTGATCAAACTTTTTGATACTCCTTGGGATGTATCTCAATATAGAAAGGATTGTTAAGTCTTTCTCAGTTAAGAGACTTTTTGAATAAATGGTTAAACTAAAACAATAAATGATATGTTCACACATACAACTTATACTTGCATATTTTCAGATCTATTGTAATCTTATTTTACCTTTCTGATCAATGTATCTTTTCAATACCTTTTCTCCACTTCTTTCTACTCGATGATGTTGTGCTTCTTTGTTGCTCGGTGTTCACAAAAATATTTAGCTCTTTCCTCAGCTTGATTGATCAGGGTTGTATGAAGTTATTCTTCATCAGTTTCTCTTTAGCATCCTCTTTCTCTATTCACTCCCCTAATTCATAATGAATTAGATTGTCTCTTTATAGAAATGATATCACTATTTTCACTTCTTGATTTTGTTGCTCTTGGCATGATGCGCAATCTAGCCAATCTTGCTTTAAATCTTAACTCATGTTTTATCTCGTAGAAATCTTCTTGCCAACTGGATAAAATAGCTTTAAATATTTTACTTATCTCTGGCTTTAACTTGTCGATGAAAATAATGTTTGCAACTAGTTAAGTCTATCTTTAGCTCTGCCAGCTAAGTATTTTGTCATTTCTAAACTTTAGTTAATTTTGGTGTTTTAACTCTTTAATAGCTTTGGTTAACATTTCAGTTCTCTTTGAGCTTCTCTATTGGTGTTGTATGTCTGTCAAGGTTGTCTGTCCTTTAGGGTTGTCTATCTGTTGGTGAACACTGTAATTCTGGTCATCTGTAATGCTTGTGATTCTACTCGTCGGTAATTCTTTTCAGTTTTCTTTCTCAGGCATCACTCTGACTTTTCTCTTGGGTTTCTCTATCCGTTGGGTTCCACTAACCATCGGTGTTTGATGTCACATAGTGAATTCTAGTCACATAGTGAATTCTAGTCACATAGTGAATTCTAGTCTTTTATGCATTACTGAAAGCATAATCTTTATCTTTCTGATTCTCTCAAGTCTTTGACACTTTGAATATAATCGATCAGATTACATCAAGTTGACATCAATGACAATACACTCCATTAATTGATTTGATGTCTTGCATTATCTTTCTACATTTCAGTGATCAACTTAACATCTTCAAACATTCAATCAGTTACATTTCATCACTTGGCCATCACCAGCGAATGAATATTCTCATGAACCGCAATAATAGATTCAAGAATCTATCCGCTAGGGAAAAATCCATTTTGCTGGGAAGAAATAGTCAGGGGAAGAATCCAGAATTCTAGTGGTAAGGACCTTTGAAATAATTTTATATAAAGAGTTGCACAGGCTTATAGGTCTAAATTTGTCCAAAGAATCAGCCCCTTTAAATTTCTGAATGAGGACAACAAAAGTGGTATTAATCTCCTTCAAAAGATTCCTTGAACGAAAGAATTCTTTAAGTGCACCATAGATATATTTTTCCACAATATACAAGAATATCTGAAAAACAACATCAGAAACCCATCTAGGCCAAGAGATTTCTCCCCTTTAAGGGAAAAGACAATATCCCTTATCTCTTTATTAGAAGGAACAACAAAAAGGGTCTTATTATGGTCACCATTTAAGACTGAAGGGATAGAACCAATAAGTTTCTCCTACTCCAAAGGATCAAGATTTAAATTAGAGGACAGGAGACAAGAAAATAACCTGGTAGTTTCAAATCTTATGTCATCCTCCTTGGTATGGAAACCTTGATCCATAGAAAGATTTCTGATTCTTCTAGCTACCCTGTGCTTGAGAGTGATCATGTGGAAATATTTAGTGTTCTTGTCACCAGCTTCCAACCAAAGAGCTCTAGATCTATGTCTCCAGAAAAATTCCTCCTTAGCTATGAGATCATGGTATTTAGTCAAGAGGTTGGATTCTGTATCCCTTAATTTCAAAGAGATCCCGTCCTACTATATTTTATCATGTATTTCCTTCAAATCAACTTGAATAGAAACCTTGAGAAAGAAGATATTTCCAAAAATCTCTTTGTTCCAGCTCCTAAATTTTCCTTTCACAATTCTAAGTTTCTTTGCAACTTTAAACATTGTTGAACCTTTAATATCTATATTCCACCAATCTCAACTGCATTTTTCAAGGGAGGGATGAGACAACCACATTTTTTCAAATCTAAAAGCACAATTCATTTCACATCTTATAGGATCAACCAAGAAATAAATTAGAAAATGATCAGAGTCGATCTTAATAATGGAAGAGAGAGAAAAAATACCTAGTAAGCCATTCATAATAAATAAGATCTCTATCAAGATGGACCTTCAGATCATTACCCACTATTTTGTTAGACCATGTGTAATTAATGCCCTGAAGATCAACATTCATAAGATCTTGGGATTTAATAAACTCCATCAGGTCCAATCGCCCATCTAACTGTGAGGGAAAGTCATAAGATTTTTAATCCTCTCTCAAAGGAGTATTGAAGTCTCCCATGATAAGCCATCAACTATTGGAAAACTTATCCCTACAAAGAGAGAGTTTATTAAAAAATTTAGCCTCAGACTTTTTAGTATTGGGGGCATAGATGTTAGTGACAACCTAGGAGAAATCATCCCTTGAGTTATAGAAGCACATCTAGAGCATATTATTTGAATCATCCACAAAAACCCCAGACAAGATGTTCTAGTTCCAAAAGATAGTCGTGCCACCAAGAGCACCTCCAAACTAGTGACAAAAACTCCACCATTTTTAAAAATTCTAATATTGGATACTTTCTCTAAAGACATCTTAGTTTCCTAAACAAGAACAATGTTTGATCTATGATTTGCAACCAAGTTACAAAGCACACCATGTTTTTGAGGTGCACTGAGGCCTCTTATATTCCAATAGACAATCTTCATGCTTTACCAGGGGAAAATCCCTCCAAGATGGAGAATTATTTTCCATCTGAAATGTCCTTTCCTTCATTCTCTCTCATTTCATTAATGGAGGGTCCACCAAGTTTTTTGTTGTTATTTCCCACATCTTCGTTCCCCTACTTACTTCTAGTAGAAACTACTATCTGAGTTGTTTCAACTCCTTTTTTATTTCTCTTATGAATTGAGGTACATGGAAATTCCTCCTTAGACCCTTCTAGATTTATAGAAGATTCACTCCATTTGGGAATCATGATTGGAATCTTTGGGATATTGGAACCATCCCCAGAAGAAACATCTAAAGACTGCAAGAGAAATTTTTCTCCATTTACAACATTGTACCCCTAAACCTCTTCAAATAGGTTCAAATTAATTCTTCCATCAAACTCTTGGGAGACCTCCACTCTTGATTCACCACCCTCTAATAGCATTTCTTGACCTGGGATAATCCTGTTCTTGACCTCCTTAGGGGAACTGGTACTTTGTTGGTAGATAACCAACACTTTTGAATCCACATAATGACCTCCTGGACTGGAAGTGCATATGTCTTCTGTAATATTTTGTTCTTCCCCAATAAAATTTTTTCCTTCTCTGGAGAAAGGCTCCCCATTATGTTCTTTGGCTCTCCAGACCACTTTCTGATTATTATTCTTGTCTGGAACCTCCTTCTGGTTATTACTTTTATTCTTATCTGGATTCTTAATGTCCTTAGATTTCTTAGTCAGATAATCCTTAGCCCAGTGGCCTAAATTTTTGTAGGAAAAATACGCAAGGGGAAAGGATTCATATTCAATAAACTAGACATATTTTCCAAGTTTAGAAACCAAGTCAATGGAAAGAGGCAGATCTGTAAACTGGTGAATATTCAAATAGAAATAAGCATACATAATTATTGTTTTAGATGTTGTCATTGGGTCAATTAAAATCATTTCTCCAAATGATTCAACAACACCCTTAAACACACTTTCATTCCAATAATCTAAAGGGACGCTAGGAAGGCAAACCCAAACAGGAGCAAAGGCAAAAAAGGAGGCATTCATCTCCAAGTTAGGAGACCATTTTTGAAGAGCCAAAGATGAATTTCCTATCATCCATAGACTACCACATAATTCTTTATAAAAATCATGCTCATTGTTAAAAACAAAAGAGAAAAACCCCTTAGGCAAGGTAGCAATATCAATCTGACCCTTAAACATCCATTTCCTTCTAATAAAGCCCCTTACAGTGTCAATGTTGGTTCTCGAACCAAAAAAATGGCCAACCAGGGTAAGAGCCATCTCAGCAATAGAGAAATCTATGAGAGAATCAAGAATCAATATTGCATAGACCCCCTTTGTTGGATCAGATAAATTCCCCAATTTTGGGAAACATGATTTCCCAGAGAGTTTCACTCCAAATAGGGAAGACTGCTTCTTCTCCTTCTCCAGAACCAGTGGTTGATCACTTCCCCCTGGGGGGAGGATTTACCTCTATCTTTTGGGTCCCCATCCTTGGAATCAATCTCCCCTTCTAAGATTTTTGTCAGAGCTTCTCCATTATGTCCAGCCTACAGCTAGGGTCAAGTAGAAGAACCTGAGTTTCCAACCTGTAACTCACTAGGGATTCCACCATAGCCTTGTTTTAAATTCATATTTCCTCCCACCCTCTCTCTCCACTCAGCCATCACATTTACTTTATTTTCAAGGTTGAGATACCTTTCATAATATATTCCTTTATTAATAAAAAGTATTACCAACACTATCAACAAATTTCTAGGTGTTTTAAGGCCCATAAAGTCAAAATTACAATTGAATCCTTTTGTGCTTTCTATCTAGTACAAGAACATTATGGCTACTTTCTCTTATTCATTCATATATTATTTTCTAACATGGTTTTATAAGGCAAGTCGAATGTGGTTATTGACCATAATTACTTCTACCTAAATTAGTATTATATAACAATAATAGAGTTAGTCATTACAAATTGATATAACCCTAACCTAACCTTAACCTAATACTAATATAATTGTGGTTAAATCCTAATGATAACCTAACCCTAAAACTAATGCTTAACCTAATTAAACCATATCTTGAACATGAATTCTAACCCTAATACAACCTTTCCCCTAAACCCAAGCTAACATTAATGTTACCCATAAATCAACCCTGAGCTTAATTAACTGCTAACTTAACTATAATTTAACCTTAATCCTAACCCTAAACCCAAGCTTTATTATAGAAGCTTGATCCGTAAACAATATTTTGTAATTAAAACCTAACCCTATTTTAATCCTAACACTAACTCTAACCTAAATTGAACCATAATTGAATTGCAATATTAACCCTGATCCTAATTGAACTCTAACCCTAACACTAATTCTAATTATAATTCAACCATGAGCCCAAGCACTATCCTAGAATAATTATCCTAATTTTAGTATGAGCTTGATCCTAACCTAATCTTAACACTAACCCTGATTTAACCCTACTTTAACTTTAAGTATAACCTAACCTAAAACTTAAGCCTAACACTATTTAAACCTTATCCAAAACTCAAATCCCAATCTAAAAATAATTGAACTTCAACCCTAATTGAATTATTTCTAAAACCCTAGCCATATTTGAATGCTAGGCCAAACACTTACCCTTATTGAACTCTAATCTTAATTACATCTTAGCCCTAATTGAACCCTTGCCATTATTAAACCCTTACCATAATTGAACCCTAAATCTATTGAGAACCTTGACCCCACCCCGAATCTAAACCTAATTGAAACCCTATGTTTATTATTATGTTGATGTATCTTGAGAGAGAGAGAGAGAGATTTGTTCTAATGCATCCCATAACTTAACCCTAATCCTAATTTAATCCTAACCCTAGCTTTAATTAAACCTTAACCCTATCCCTAATCTAAACCTAATTAAAACCTAACCATGTTTGAACCCTAACTATAACCTAACCCTAACAATTCTTATACCCTACATAAACTCAAAGCCTAATCTAATAATAAGTAAACCCTAACCCTAATTATTATAGCCAAAACCCTAACCCTAATTGATTTATATCCTAATATTGATCCTAATTGAACTGTAATCCTAATTAAATTCTAACCTTGATATAATTAAATCCTAAACTTAATTAAACCCTTTCTATTATCAAACCCTAACCATAATTGAACCCTAACTCTGTCCATAACCTTGACCCCATCCTCAATATGAACCTTATCAAAACCTAACCCTAATCAAGCCTTTATTCTAATGTAACTCATAACTTAACCCTATACCATCGTAAATTATAAGAACCTAATATGTGTGTACAATTTTATGATTATTTAGCACCTACCTTAATGTGTTTTCATAGTAGGACTTTAGATGGCACTTAATGGATGCCTAAATTCAAATATATGTCCTCTTTCATTTCAATCTTGTTAAAATTTGAGGTAAGACCTTATTTCTAAGCATTCTCTTATATTTTTCCTCTAATCGTATATTTTATTTCATCGCCTAGGCCCTATGTTACTACTTGTGGCCTTTGTGTTCTATCCTGATCTCGAAACTGACTATACACTATAATTTGGCATCCCCTAATATTTTGGGACCTATGGTATTTATTGTGGCTTTAATTGGGTGGAACATAATACCTAGGGAATTGTGTTTTTAGGAACATAAAGCCCAGGGCATTTTGTTCCCTGATGATCAAGCCCAAATTAGATCCCAAGTCTTGTCTTAGTCGTTTAGTGGGATATTTGGATCTACAGATGACCTACTTGTGTTTTAACCCCCAAGATGTTGAAAGAAATATATAAACACCCTATCTCTCCTCATTTTGGTAAGAAGGATTGATCAATATTACCAAGCATCTACATCCACAATCAACCAATCAAGTTCAAGCAATCAAGGCAAGCATCCAAGATCTAGACTTCTTCTCAAGAATTCAAGGTTTCATTCTCTATGGATCTCACTTCTTTCCCTCATTAAAGGAAAAGTAAAGGATTTTTCTATCAAGGAAGGAGATAAACTCACATATACATCTTCTTTATTATTCTTAATCAAACATTGTGGTGAATTACAACATCCATCATATGAGGTTTTTTCTTCTTTCATGATTTCATTTTAAGTTTTTTTGTTAAGTAAAAGTTATTTCATCAACATATTTGATCATATTCAAATGAGCATTTGCATTATCAAGGTATGATACATTATATTTTCAAATCTATCCTCTTCTATATGAAAACACACTTTCATTTCTTTCATTTCATTCCATGGTTGATACCAAATAGGGGTTTGACTGAGGCAAACTTCTCCATCCAATCTTCTTTCTTATTTTTATGTGTGTAACTATAGGTAGCACAACTGTTAGGACTTGATTTGGAAAGTACAAGATCTATAAGGAGGAATGCAATTAGATTTTGGAAAAAAACCTAGGTACATAATTCCCCAGGCTTCTTGCTCCTAGAAGGCATTTTGTACCTAATAGATCATCTCCAAATTCAATTTATAGGGTAGTACAACTCTCAGGTCTCCATTTCAGGTCATTGTACCTTTGTTTTTATTTTTTGTTTGTCTGTCTTTTTTGAAACTATCCATATTTTATTAATTAGCCTTTTTTTTTTATCACATCATCTTACTCATCTATTCAAATCAGAGAAGGATCATTGACTCACTTAGAGCTTAAGTCCTACACAACCCTATTAAGACATCTTCCTTTTGATTGCACAATAGAAAAGGGGGAACAATCCACATTACATTGCAAAAAAAATATTCTTGTAGATTTTTGTGAATCCGACACATGACATAGTACAACAAAACAAGCAATTAGCTCCCTTTTGTCTTCCACCCACTACTTGAATGTATTTTGTTGAATTTTCGCAAAAGTTGGCGTCATTTTTCAAGATGACACTATTTTTGGCATTGTTTGCACTAGATAAAATAATTAGATGCTAAATAAAGCACTATGTAGCACCTAAATTAGTAGTGCCTAATTTAGCGCCTAAATTAGCATCTAATTTAGCATCTAAATTAGTTGCTAAATTAGCTCTTAAATTAGCGCCTAAATTAGTAGTGCATCTAAATTAGCACCTACATTAGCTCCTAAATTAGCAGTGCCTAATTTAATTCTTAAATTAGCACCCAATTTAGCACCTAAATTAGTGCCTAAATTAGCACTAATTTTAGTAGCACCTAACTAGCCCATATTTTAGCACCTAAAGTAGTACCTAGTTTAGCACCTAAATTAGCACCTAATTAAAAACCTAAATTATTGCATAGATTAGTGCCTAATTTAGCACCTAATTTATCACCTCAATTAGCACCTAAATTAGCATTATACATTATAAAGGCCCTAAAACTATCCTTATGCATGCATGCATCACATGGGCTCCACAATATTGTGTCCCACCTTTTTGAACATCCTAATTTTTGCTAAAATTATACATTTTTAAGAAAATATGATGATTTAGGCCTTGAGAGGTCCCATTTGAAGGAGTAAATTGAAAATGGTTAGATAAAACCTTCTTAGATCAAACTCTCTTTGGTATAATCTCTCTACTCCTCAGTTACACCTATAATCGAGTCTTCTTTGCACCCGTCAAAATACTGACAAAAAATCACTTTGACATTAAATTTTTGGGGGATCAAATGAATTCATTTAACAAACCCAAATAAAATATGATAGTACTCAGAGAAATCTTTATAATGATTATGGTTTTTATATATATTGAGTTTATTATAACTTTGTTTTTTAAGTTTTACTAAACATAGGTTGATTGACCATTTAGCAACTTCTTTGTTCGACTCTTCAGGAAAAATAGTAAATTAGGAAAAAAATTATAAAAAAATATCTAGGAAATAGGAATTAATGTTACCTTTCTATCAAAAAAATAAAAAATGAATTTCAATATATACATACCAAGTTAGAGAGATCAAAATGAACATATGTCCAAATTGTAGTTAATGTCACTTTATAACTCAATAAACTATAAAATATTAAACCAAGTTGAACAAAACTAATTGGATTCCCTAGATATTGGTATTAAAAACCTAACTTTAAAAGAATTAGGTTCTTATCATTTTTAGAAAAAATATTATGTTGATCAAAGTGAGTGTCGCTCCTGAAAAATGCTGATTTTTCAGACAAATCACTTTTTGAAGGAGAAGAAAAAATGGATACAAATCAATTCCAAATGTTTTAAAAATATATATATTTAGAAACTAGAAACAAAATGCTAAAAGTTACTAGTTTGCATCATCTTCAAATTCTCAATGGTTGTGCAACAATAGGTATCCGAAAGCTAAGGTTTTTCTGGGATTGTTCATTTTAGTGTCAAAGTTGGCCAAAAAGTGGGACATAGTATTGTTTTTATTTATTTTGTTCTTCTCTTGAAACTTCTCCAAAACTATCTATAACTCATGAAAAATATAACCCCCCTCTTAGACTGTCCAAAACTATTTTCTTTGATTGTTCTTGCAGTCATTTAAACTTTATTTTGTGAATGTTCCTGCAGCCATTGGAACTCTATTCTATGATAGTTCTTGCTCCTCATAACTTCCTTATTCTATTAAATTTGACATTAATATAAATTTCTGAACTCTATAAACCTTTGTTGAATTGGAAGAGATAATTGAATGTCCCTTTGTTTCAAATATATCAATTATTATTTTCCCTCTAAATAAGATTGTATTGCTCTTGTACTTTCTTCATGACAAACTGCATGATGAGGGGGGGAAACTTTACTATTATCTCCTATTTTTTTGTCCACTTCTTTTCCTAACCATACAAATTTCAGAGACTTTTACCCTTAATAAGGTTTAATTGATCTTTACTGTCAATGAACAAAAGTCGACGTTCTTTAAAATCAAAATTTGATGAGGCCTATAAGTCGTGATGCTTTCCTTGCAAATTTTAATGAAAACTATGATGCAAATATAATTTTTAACAATCACCACTATCATATCCCTTCTTGGTCTGTTAGCATTCTCCCTAACTACATGCACTAAAGTGAAAGCTCTGCCTCAAAATCTCTACAAGAATCACTACAACAAAACTAGCAATTAGAACATTAAATAACATTGACTTTTAGTGTATTTTGCACCTAAAATAATGCCTTTATGTTGGAGAAAAGTCAAATTCAGTGCAAAAGTTCCTTCATCCTTTGGCGTTGAGTTTTGCGCCATCTTTTGCACTCAAAACTGCTCCAAAACTGAAAAAAACTCTTGTAATATGTAAAAATACAAATAAAAAATAAGCATAAGCAACTATACTAATTCCTACATTATTACATACACCTCAAATGATGTGGAGAAACAAGCATGCAAATATGATGAAATGAAATAAGCAACAAACTTAAACTACTTCAACATAAAACATGCAGTGCAAACCTCCCAAAATGCTAAAGTGTTTGATAATATTGTTGTAGAAGGTATGTGGTTTCTCACATTCCAGCAGCATAATAACGTATGAGAGATGATCCATTATTATCATAGATGAGGAGAAGACTCCTATTTTATAGATTTTTGAAAGGGTTAGGTAGGATTGGATGATGGAGACTAAGAGGCAAAAAGATGAATGACTAAGATTAATAGTTTAGGTAGGATTTTGGTGGGAATTAAGGAGATTAAGAGGCAAAAGAATGGATGGCCAAGATTAAGAGGCAAAAGATGAAAAAGTCCAACTTCACATTTAGAGGGAAAGAGGAATATTTAGCAAAAAGCAAGATTAGGAAAAAGTGAAAGAGGATTAAATTAAAATAATTTTAATTTATTTATGCCTATAAAAACAAAAATTAATTTAATCAAGGTTTAGAAGAACTTTAGGCTAGTGGAGGAATAAAATAAATAATAAAAAAATTTATATTAGGGAATGGAGGAATAATATATTAAATTGAATTTAATATATTATATTATTTAAATAAAATTTAAATACAAAGAAAAAGTGAATTTATTTAATTATCTGATGTGGAAGTCAAATCCACTTTTTGTGGGCTATAACTGACTTTCGGTGTCTGATGCTCAGTTTTCTCTGAAATCAGTTTTACTGTCTTTCGGGTTGCATTATTTTGTTCTTTCGGTTTGCACTGTGTCTGTTCTCTCACTTTGCACTATATCTGCTCGTCGGGTTCCTCTGTCCGTTTCCTCCTGCCGGGTTCCACTTTATCTATTGGGTTCCTCTTGTACTTAACATTTTTGGTGATCTATAATATTTGTACTTTCAGAGCTCTCTCAAAGTCTATCTTTCAGTGTAGGTTTACCGAAGGTTCAAGAACTTGTTTTCCTTTTCTATACTAATGGAAAAATAATGTATTCAATCTCCCCCTTTGACATTAGTATCAAAAACTGACATGTGTATAAATACTAACATGTTTAGTATGTACACCATGTATATAGCTTGTCATTATATGCTCCCCCTAACTATATGCATTATAGTATATATGTACATGTATTTTTATACGTGCCTTTCTTCTTTTCACCTTATGATATATATACATATCATTTCCCCCTTTTTTGATATTAAGGACAAAGACGTTCAACTTACAAGTTGTCAAAATTTTGGTAAAAATGTGTAACTTACAAATTGTCCAAAATATGGGAATGAGAGTTTGACATTTCTTCCATCATCTGTTCCCATTTCTCCTTAAGGTGTTCCAGAGCCATGTGCTCTAATGCAATTCTGGCATGCATATCATAAATTCTATCTAGGACAGACATTTTTGGGGTGGCAATCAGTGTTCTTTCCAGTGTCATGTGTTGCTGCAGTAATGTGAGATTGGGTAAAATTAGAGCTTGGAGCTCAATTACCTCATCTCTGAATTTTCATTCTGGATTTTGAATGTCCTGTCTTAGCTTTCTTGCTTGCTTGAGCTGTTCATAGTGCAATTTGATTGCATCTTCATTGTTAGTGAGACCTTGTGCACTTTCTTGTAGATCAACATCAATTTACCTTATCTTCTCACTATACTCCTTAGTGAGTTGATCTAAAGTGCATAAATTTTGTACTAAGGTTATATCTTTTGAAATGGTGGGGTCTAATGTACTTACAAGTGTAGAAAGCTTCACCTTGTTCTTTGCCACTTATTGGATGATTTTCTCTGCTATCTTGAATTGGAATTTCTTTTCAGCATGCTCTTCAATTGCTTTTTCAGCATCTACATTCTGAGATATGATAGCTTCTGTGAGAACTTCCAATTGATCAAGTATAGAAGTATCTTGATCAATGTGAGTGTTAGGCACTATCTTTTGTAGTATGTCTCTGGTAGGTTCAAGTACCTTTGTTTATTTATTTTTTCAATCCAAAGCTTATCCTAGATAGCTTTTCTTTCACAAAATATTGCATACTTTGTTAGCTCAGTTGGATCCAATGTTCTTGGATCACATACTGGAATCTCAATAATTTCATCCAAAGTAACTGGATTCTTATTATTTTTCTTCTTCTTCTTTGAGATTTGTGTTGATGTAGCTTTGTGAACTACTAGTGCTAGTTCATTTGTCTTCACTAAAGTGCTCGGTGAAGGCTTGGTAGATTAACTTTCTTTTACCATATCGGTTAGGTGAAGACGTCGCCTCATTAACCTTGGGTTCATATGTAGATTTTTCTTCTGTATGCTATGGTGTTTCATCTTTATTATCTTCTTCACTTTTCTTTTTCTTCTCTCCACCTTTTGTATGCTTCTTTTCTTCACTTTTTTGATCAGCAAATTTGTCTTGTTGTGCATCAGTAGCATCTTTTAGTTCTTCAGATGTGTCTATTTTTTATTCTGATGCATCCTTTTTTTCGGCATCACCCTTGTCTTTGCGTATGCTATCATCTTTGGTTGGTATTTTCTCCTTTTCCTGGAGTATATTGATGGCTTCCATCAATATTGGAATATTTCATGGTATGTTCACCTGTGCAGCATCAATTATATTGTCATGTTCGTTGGTTTGGTCCTTTGCAATAGTGACATCTTCATCTTTTTGAATTTCTTCTGTAGGGTGATCGGTGATGTCAATGATTTTATTATCCACAATGTTGTCCATGGTGGTGTCCGACCATGTCTCATCTGCAACATCCATGTTCTTGTTTCTTGTTGTGTCTCTTTCCTCTTTGTCCAATTCAACATCTGGGATGATAATTGGTTTGGTGCTCTTAGTAGCCTGATCATCCTTGGTCTCTTGATTCTTGGTTAGAGCTCTCTGTGGCTTGGGACTTGTATCCTTTTTAGGAATATTAAGTATTTTCCTCCATTTAGCTCACTCTTTCAGTCTAGATCTAGTAGATGTCCTTTAAGTACTTGGTAGGCTCTCATATTCAGTGAGAACCTTTTGGAATGAGACTTCATCATTTCTTTGATCTCCTCCATTTTTTATTTGGGAGACATGACTGATACTAGGGCTCTTTCCCTGATTTCTTTCTCTGAGTGCAAGGAAAATGTCCATCTTTCCAATAGCCTATCTTGAAGTTATTTGGGCATACTATATGCCAGTTGTATTGGGAGGTATTTGTATATGCACATCATCTTGATGGTTGCCTCTTCAATCTTATTTTGATCCAAGGGATCCAATTTTAACCATTGCTTGACCTTCCTAGTATTTATTGAACTTGTATTTATAATTGAGGCACACACCTCATCAACTGTTTCAGGTATTTTTTTCTTTTCCTCTTGAACACCTTCATCCTATTTTGTGTCCTCAATATCTTCCTTGGTTCTAATCAACCTTCTTCTCTTGGTTGGCCCTCTTTTTTGTGTTTCGGTTTTCCTCTTGTAGGTACTTGACCTTTCTTCAATGGTGAAGGACTTGTGTTCTTACCTATTTGACTTCTATTCCTTGAAGCAGCTATGGTTCTAGGCTTCTTGGATGGTGTAGGTAATGGAGTATCTGACTCTATAGACTTAGAGTCACTTTCCTGCTCAGCCTCACCGACCGGTGACTGTCCCTCAGTTTCTTCTATCTGTTCAGTTTCTTCCTCTATGACTAAAAACATTTTCTTGAAGTTCTTTACCATTTTATCTTTCTTCTTTTCTATTTTCTTCACAACTAAGCCATTTTTTATTCTTTCTTTGGCTTCTTCGTAGGTGCCAAACTTGGGTTGTGTTTTGTCTAGGGGCTCATTTATCAATGCATCAATTACATTGGATGCTTGATCTATGTTTAATTCATGGTCAAGTGGTTGTATTCAAGCTTTCCTTGGTATAACAGGTTTGATATATGTGTAATCTATGTCTACCATGAAGCATATATCATTCTTGAATTTCTCAATTAGTTTCTCGAGGATCCTTACTCTTTTCTACATTCTCTCCTTGAATCCAGCAAAATACTTATCCATAACTATCTCAAAATTGTCTCCCAGTGATTTTATAAACTCATTGATATGTATGGTAATTGGTCTAGTTGCATCCAATTTTACATCTCCTATTGATGGGAAGGATTCTTGGAAGTAAAAGAAAATGCACATGATAAGTGAACCAAACTTACATGAGTTTGATTTTGCATTCCTGATTGTCTTTAGGTTCTCTTCTAGCTTCTTGAGTAGAAGTTTTGATAGATCCAGTTGAGTTCCTTTCTTCACAATCTTATATGATGTGTCTACTGCACTGGATGTTATGTTGTTCATCCTACTATCTTGGAAGAACTTTTATCCTAGGACACATGCTCCAAATTTCATCTCATCATCTGTGATAGTGGATACCTTAAGTCCTCTTCCATCACACTTAGCTCATGCATTATTTTCAATTTCAGCCTTGGGTGGGTGCGTCAATTCCTTTAACTTTTTGGTCATTGGGTAACTAGTGACTTCATGAATAACATCTCAGGTTATCATTTTAGGCTCATCTAGTCATAGCTAATGATTGTGAATTATGCTCAATACTAACCGAATCCACTCAGTTTTGAACACTTTCAGGAACAATAGGACATTTGTGAGCCCTTTTACTTCTATGTGCTTGTGCTCATCTTTAATAGATCCATCATCATTACATAGCTTCTTGAAATATTGTTCAACCTCCAAGTCACCAATTTCTACAATCTTGCAGTGAATGTATGCTCACACATCTTCGACGAGCAAAACCCTAAATGGTATTCGCAAGAATGCTCCAGCATTGTCGGGTTGTGATGCAATCTCAAGGTATATCTTGTAATGGGGTTTCGCATAGGTAGAATTCTTGACAATTTTGACCTTGTCCTTCTTGATGCTCTTAAACTTAGCAGTTCTTGAATTCATGGCCATTATTTCAGACATTTAGGGATTTTTGTAAAAGATAAGCACAGTTCTCAGTTATGATTTGTACTTACTTCAACCTTTGTAGTTGCAACTGATCTTCTTGGAGTGCTTTGTAATGGGTTGGATTCGCACTGCAATGTTGTCACTTTTGGCTCTATTTTTTCTCTGGTCGCTTCGCTCAAAGTCATAGGTGAGAAATGAAACTCCTTCATCGTCTATTTATAGACTTTGCCCTAGATTGGGTCGTTAATGCTCAACCACTCCTCAGTGTTTGAAGACAGAGTCATTGATTAATACACCAACTTCCCTTTTTGGTGACCATGCAATGCTTTAGGGCAGTTGTCTAACTTGTCACTTTTACCGACGGGTTTTGGTGTATCGCAAAGACAACTTTGTCAACTCGCTTGATTATTGACGGATCTCGGTTTACACTAGCATATTTAGTTTTTACATGTTAACTGATGATTCTTGTTAAATGTAGACAATTCATCTTTGAATGTATATCGATGCATTTAAATATGTATTAACCGAAGATATTGTTTTCACAGAGTTTAACAGGTAATATCATAGTGCATCCATAATCATGATAATTTGGCATTTTAACTATGTATGATTGGAACTGATGCAAAATATAACTTGGTGTAATGCAGTTCCATACTTACTTGTTCTACGTAGGTGGGGTGGTGATGTCACCAGATCCATTGGATAGGGTGTCACCAATTGCATTGCTCATTCTAGCTTCGCCATTGTTTGTAGCTTTCCTCCACATTGTGTTTCTCATCTTCTTGATGTCTTCAGTGGTTTTTCCATTGGAAAAGGTGTTGGTCTTTGTCATCCGGTATCTAGAGTCTTTCTTGAGATGACCGACTTTATGACAATGTAAACATGTCATTCCAGGGTTATTCCATCCTTTAGGCTTTCTTGACCATTGTCTCATACAATTTTCAGCAATGTGACCAAATCTTCCACATGATGTACAATTTTTCCAAGTGTTGTAATCCCATACATACTGGTTACCAACTCTTTTCAATTGATGGGAAGATTCTTGACCTTTAGGCTTCCATACTTTATTTTTCTTCTTCCAGCATTCAAGAGCAGTGTGCCTATGCATTTTGCAAGTGGGACAGTATTTGTCCATGTAGGTTTCCTTCTTTGGTTGTTTCATCTCAGACTTACATTCATATGCTTTATGTCCTTTCTTGTTACATTTATAACATAATCCTCTGAATGAAGATGTAGATTTAGGAATACCTTTCATTTTTCTACTGCATATATTTGATGTGTGGCCTTGCTTTCCACAGTGATTATAGGTCAGCTTTCTTGGTCTCGGATTTGCATAGACATTATTTTGATTAGCTTTATTGGATGATTCTCCATTCTCGGTATAGCCTATTCCAGTGCCAATATTGGCTCTCCTTTATCCATCAAGAAAATCATCCATTCTTTTATTGCTTTCTTCAGCTCTTTTGATTATCTCATTATGCTGCTGCTGAATTTTGAGTTCTTGTTTCAGCTTTTCATTTTCTTCCCTTAACTCACCAATAGCTTCTATTCTTTCAATGAGTTCAACATTCATTATGTTTTCCTCTTGACTCATAAGAATAATCCAATTAGTAATCTCATGATGATGTTCTATAAGTCTCTGTATTTTAGACTCTTTCTCTTGGAGCTTTTCAGTAATCTTTCTTCTATCATCAATAGCTAGTTTTCTCTCTTACTCAAATTGTCTAGCATTGTTCATTACATAAATCATTCTTACCATCTGTGTCTCTTGACCGATTTGCAGAGATTTCACTTGTCCAGCCAGATGTTGATTGATTTCATTTAAGCTTGTGATTCTTTCTTCTAAAGTATCTGATGCTTTGCTTGTAGTAGATCCTGAAGACTCAAATAGATCTGGTATTTTTTCTTCTTGGTAATCTATCTCATTACAACGAGATTCCATAATATTTATTTCATCTAACATCTATCTCATCTAGATTCTGGCTTCTTTATACTGCTCATAGAAGATCTAAATTTCTAGCTTATGATTCTCAATACTTTTGTCAAGTTTGTACTTCTCCATTGTATGATGTTTTTTCTTGAACCTTTAAGCTTTCCAAATAAGAGATCTAGCTCTGATACCAACTGTTGGAAATAATGGGAAGTGTGTACTAAGAGGGGAGGGGTGAATCAGTACCTCTACTACTTTTATCTCTTTTATCCTTTAACCTTTATGTAATCAATTTTTCATCCAATCATTTGTTCTAAAATTTCTTTATGTAAGACATATCAATTATTTAACTTAATAAAACATGTAAACATTCATATAAATATTCATGAAATTAATTGAATCATAACACAAGATATGATATCATAGAAAACCTTTTTAAGAAGGTAAAAACTGCGGTGGGGATGGCACCCACAAAATCTTCACTATCTGCAAATTGGAAGGGGCTGGTTAAGGCTTACAATTTGATCACTTCTAATGATCTACCCTGTTAGGAGTATCTATGGAGACCTGTTAAATTCTACTCTATTAAGAGTTTTAGCAACATTGTTTAGTGTGCACTCGGTTAAGATATTTATAAAGGACTGTTAAATCCACCTTCCTTGAAAGGATTTTTACTTTTGCTTCACTTGTTAGAATGTAATCAAATTACTCTTTGACATGATTGTATGCAATATACTATTTATGATTACAGATCCATTCAAGATTACATTTATATATGTGTATCATCTATTATGATTGAATAATACCTCTGCTACTCGGAAGCCCTGTTCTTGGTTCTTGATAACCAAATTCAATTTTTTCTATTCCGGTTCTTGAAACTCTTAGTCTTATCCATAGATGTGCTTGTTGGTTACATTCATCCTCTCCTCATACTTTTAGAATTATTACAACATCTATTTATAAGATAGATTTGACCTAATTAAGTTTCATGTAAAACAAACTTAACTCTATGATCACAGGTTTACAACTTTACCTTGATCACATAGTCTTCATGTTTTAAATCAGTTAGTTTGATTAAACCATTTACAATAATGTTTATTGTCCCTTAAGTAATGGTTTTAAAACAAAACAAAACTCTATCAATAGAATATGAATGTTTTATTTGATGTGGAAGTCAGATCCACTTTTTGTTGGTTGTAACTGACTTTTGATGTCTGGTGCTCGGTTTTCTCTGAAATCTATTTTACTGTCTTTCGGGTTGCATTGTTTTGTTCTTTCAGTTTTCACTATGTTTTTTATCTCGATTTTCATTGTATCTGCTCATCAGGTTCCTCTATCAGTTTCCTCCTGTTGGGTTCCTCTTGTAGTTAACATTTTTGGTGATCTCTAATATATGTACTTTCGGTGACCTCTGAAAGTCTGTCTTTCGGTATAGCTTTACTGAAGGTTCAAAAACTTGTTTTCCTTTTGTATACTAATCGAAAAATAATGTCTTCATGACATAATGAACTGAAAATCTCTGGTACCCAGGCGACACTAGGTTCTTGGGTCACATTGATCACTCAGAGTTGGTATACAACTTCGGTAACACTAGTGACTAGGGTGATACTATTTTCCACTATCTACCCGGTTGACACTGCAATTGCTCGGGCTACATTGCAACTGCCCGAGTTACACTTCAAGCTATTGGCTTGGTCAACACTGTAATCATATAAGTGACTAAGTGTTTTGGCACTAATTGACAACATGTCTTGTCATAAGGTCTACAATCCCCCTTTGGCATTAGTGACAAACACTTATCATACAAAAATTTGAATCAAACTGCTAAGTCAAAACTCCCCCTTACCATGTGCTTGGGTACTTGCTCAGGTTTTGACAACTACTCTGTAACTCGGTTACAACTGAATCTATTTTTTATTTTTCAAAACTATTTTTGATTATGTGCTATCTATATCTTTCTCTTCTCTATACATGTATTTCCACACACACACACATATATCCTATCTTTTCTCCTTGTATATATTATATTGTAAGGTAATACCAAAATATGATAGGAAATCACAATGCACCTTCAAAATTTGAGACAAAGTTTTGTCCCAATTATCTTGCAACACCTTCAGGATGTGCAACTCAATCTAAATATCTGCTGACAACTCCATCATAAGCTCTGCAACTGAAAAGTTGTTATCATCGATGAGTGTCTTTGCATGAGAAATATGTTTTTGCATGACATCCATGTGTGAAAGGAGTTGGCTCTGTATAGCTGTAAGGGATTCCCTTATTCTTTCTTCTTCCCTTAGTATCTCTCTATGTAGATCAGTAAGATACTTGATCTTGACAAAATGTGTTGATCTTGAACTTGGATCAAGTGCCAACTGGCTTGCACTTTCCTTCAAATTATTTTTTATCTTTGCTAGCTTGTTCTTGATTTCCATGGTAAAGTTGGAAGTATCACTCAACTTTACAAATAATGATACAAAATTCTTCACAGTGGTTTCTATAGAGCTAATGACAATGGTTAGCTTCACTTGATCTATTGCAATTTTACCTATAACATTCTCTAGAACCTTATTCTCAAATTTCCTTTCTGCCTTCTGCAGTAATTTCTCCTAACCCTTAAGATATGTGTAATTTCTCCTGACCATTAAGATCTGTGTTGAACTTGTGAACTATTTCAACAAGTTGGTCCATAAGAGATTCATTCTGATTGACTTCAATTTCTATAGAATCAAGGAATATACCTTTGATATCTTCTAGTACTCTATTCCTTTTCTTCTCATCTCAGAGCTTCTGTTGTCTTTATCTTTTCTTCCACATCTCACCAAGTATATCTATTTGCTCAGCTGTCAAATTAGAAAGATCCCAATTAGGAATCACAATGTCTTCCTCAAGATCAAATTCATCAGTGATTTTTTCTTTACCCTTGACCTTGGGATGAGGTGAAGGAATGATCTCTTTGCATTTCCTATCATCATCCTTATCCTTTCCATCCACAGTTTCTCCTCGGTATTCTATTGGAATAGGTCATTTACATTATTTGCATCGACTGTAGAATCTATATCAACTATAGATACAATTATAGTGACCTTCTATGACTCGGTTTGGCTTGGCCCAGTAGTAGGTAGAGCCTGATGCTCGGTTCCTGCTTGGTTTGATGTAGATTTTGTATTATTTTCCTTTCTCAGAGATAATACACTCTAGATATGTGATTGGGGTAGGGATACCATCACTTATACTACTATCTATTCAGCATTAGATTCTTCAATATTCTAAACCTCAGGTAACTCTTCATATTTGACCTATACATGAGGGTCTGTACATTGTTTCTCTTCCTTATTTTCTTCCTTGATTTCAAAAATTGTCTTCCATATCTTTGTTGCGGCCTGCACAATATCCTCTATTTTCTTTCTCAAGATTTGAAAAGTCCTAAATGTTGGAGTGTGTTTACTCTCATACTGAGTCGTAGTGTCTTTTGCCTCTTTACTAGTCATGGTAGGCATGAATTGCATCAAGGTTTGCATTTTGATGTCCTTTTCAATCTGAACTGCATTGTGCCATTGAATGGTGATTTCCTTGACAAGGTCTTTAGTCATATGAATTTTCAATTCAGATGGATCATACTTCCATCTTTCCATTTTCTCTACTAATGCATCCTCAATCATCTTCTTCTCATCTTTGGTTCTGGTAGCATACTTCAATTATTTGAGAGATCCCATACCACTACCTCCTTTCAATTCTTCAATCCTCTACTAAAAGGTAGGTGGTGGCTTCTTGAATATGACTGTATCTTCTTCTTCATCTTCCTTAGGAAATCTCAGTCTTCTTCTGGATCTAGTGAAAGTAGGGGTAGAGGCCTTAGGTGTTTTCTTGGGGGCTAGCCTCTTCTTCTTAGGAGGCTCTGCTTCTACCTCTTCTTCTTCTTCTTCTTTCTCAAATTCATCATCCTCTATCTTTATGTCATCTCCTTTAATTTCAGTGATTTAAGGAGGAGAGTCAGAAGACTTGCCATATTTGTTTCCAATCTTCTCAATTCTCTTCCTTCCTCTCTTCAAGATCTTAGGAATCTCAATTTACAAATATATTATGCTCTTGGCTTCTTCATAAGTACCAAAATACGGTGCTTTGCAATCAACAGGCTCATTCACAAGAGCTTCAACGATGTCTCTAGTCTCATGTATGCTAACCTCATATGCAAGAGGTTTCACCCATGCAACCCTAGGCTTAACTTCTTGAATGTATACTTTATCACAGTCAACTACGAAGAAAATATCATTCTTATAGTCTTCTACCAATTTTTTTGGAATTATGTATCTATTCTACATCTTCTCTTTGAAACCCTCAAAGTATGCATCCATGATGCTCTCAAAATTATCTCCTAATTCTACTATGAATTCATTTATTTGATAGACTATAGGTCTGTCCTTTTTCCAAACAATTGTTCCTTTTGAAGCGAAAAAATTATGAACATAAAAGAATATGCATACCAAGAGTGAACCAAACTTACACAGATTGTTCTTGGATGCCCGGATTCTCTCCATGTTTTTTGTTAATTGGATGAGCTGAAACTCAGCAAGGTCAAATGTAAGATTGTTCTTGACCACTCTGTATGCCAATTTTACAGCCTCACATGGTACACTATTTTGTCAGCTAGAACTATATATCTTGTGTGCAATCACATGAATACCAAACTTTAATTCTATGTCTATGACTACATTCAACTCCATGCCTCTTCCATCCCACTCGGCAAGAGTTTTATTGGCTAGGTCATCTAGGGGTAGGATTTGTGTTCTGGATCCAGATTTCCATCCACACAAAATTTATCATATGCATGATTCATCTCGAGTGTGCCTAGTTGTTGAATGGTGCAATGATAGAAATCTCAGATGTCACTAATCAACATTACCTTCGGAGAAATTTGGGAATGGGCTCCCATCGGATCTGTCTCTTGTACAATCGCTGGATGAAGTTTGAACTTTGGTGGTTTGTAGAAAGCATTCCTTACTAACATCTCGGATCCTTTATTAACCCTACTCCTGGATGAAGACACCATAATCGCTTGAAGGATTGATGAAAATTTTTTGTAACAAAAACTTTCAAACACAAATTCTCTCTGAGATCGCTATTAGCTCTTAATCACTCTATAAATTGTAAACAATAACCCTTTGATTTCACCATTTATGTGAAATTTCATCATAGATTTTTATTAAGTGCTCTGTACATGGTAGTTGTGACATCTTGGGTAGTTCTCCCAGACTTTATCAGAATCTCGGTGAAAACTAACCTTGTATCTTTGAAACCATACAACCTGACTTAACTCAGTTAAGACTGAGTAACTCAGATGTAACTAAGATCCTGACTCAGTAAGAACCATAATGTGTCCTAGTGCATCAATATGCAGATTTGGACTTGCTAGCATATCTGGAACTGATGTATAATGACTTGTATGCACAGTTCTAGTTATCTCCTTGCATATTTATTTGGAGATGGTGGATCCAACCAAATCATTGTTTTGTGTGCCATTCAATCCTTCATTGTTTTGGTATGAATTCTCAGGAGACTTCCTTATCCACAGCTGACTCATCTGAGTTCTAATTTTAGAAACTTTTTCTTTGCCTTTCTCAAAACCAGTATCTACTTTTTCTCTGTTCATGCAATTCTTGCTTAGATGACCGAGTTGTTTACACACATAACATCTCTTAGTAGGATTCCTTTTTCTGAAATGAGTTTTTGCACAATTTGCACCAATGTTCCCATACCCACCACAATGACAACATCTGCTCCATGTGTTGTAATCCCAACCAAAAATTTCTTTAGCTAGTAGTTCAGCAGGGTTCCATTTCTTATTTCTCCACTCGGAAGACTTGTGACCTTTTTTGTTACAATTGAAACATTTTCCTTCAAACTTAGGTTTCTCAGTGCATTCACTTTCCCTATGTCCATGTTTGTTGCACATGTAGCATTTACCATTAAAATTTTACTTTCCATTGCTCCAACACTTATTTTCTGTGTTCCCTAACTTACCACAATGATTACATGTAGGCTTGTTGTTCTTTTGAGCTCATT
Organism: Thuja plicata; assembly: GCA_018584345.1. Lineage (NCBI taxonomy): Eukaryota > Viridiplantae > Streptophyta > Pinopsida > Cupressales > Cupressaceae > Thuja > Thuja plicata. The sequence goes on from MU227297.1 coordinate 3,677,032, forward strand.
GTTGTGAGGATTCACCTTGTTCAGTATAACCTAATCTAGTTTTTCCATGATGTCTGAATTGATTTTTCTCTATCAACTGATCCATTCTTACCTGTGAATTCATCATAATCTCATTGTTTTGCCTTTCAGTATTGAGATAATTTTGCATTCTTTCATTTTCAGTCCTCAAATTGATAACTTCTTGATTTGAATTGTTGATTTGATTTATCATATCTGCTTGCTGAAGTGACAAATGATGGATTTATTTTTCTTTTTCCTCTAATCTTTTACTTATCAACATTTTATCTTCTTGTTCCATTTCTTTGTCATTTTTTGCTTGGTTCTTTTATTCCATGAATTCACATATTTTGACTGAATGAATTTCTTGTTCTCTCTTCAATTTTCTGACTTCTTCATGTAGATTGAGATTCTTAGCAAGTAGGTCTTCAATGGCTGCATCAGCTTCTTCAAAACTTCTTTCTTTGCATAAATCTTCAATTCTTTCTTCTATGTAATTTTTATCATTCATTTGCACTGCTAAATCTTTTCTTCTTTTTAGGGAATGAGAGAGTTGATCCTTGAGTTTTTTGATTTGATCCATGGCCACTTATAGATCTAGATTTTAATTTTCAATGGATTTCTCCAAACTGTATATTTCCATTACCTCTGATCTTTTCTCAAGTTGTTAAACTTATGATAAGAGAGCCTTTAGCTCTGATACCAATTGTTGGAAATATATTGAGGCTAGGTGACTGAGAGGGGGGTGAATCAGGAACCAATAAAACTTATTCACTTTTATCCTTTATTAGATTGTCTAATCTAATTGCATACATGAAACATAAAATCAATAAAAATTTACAACACTTGACACAATATTTGGTAACCCAGAAACCTTCCAAATAGAAAGTAAAACTGGGGTGGGGATGGTACCCATGAGATTTAGTACTACATTATAAATTTAGCCTGTTAAAGCTTACAATTGACCACTTCTAATGGCATGTCCTGTTAGGAGAAATAAGGACTATTAGGTCCACCTTGTGAAAGGATTTTTACAATACAATTAATTATGCAACTCTTTTAGGAGATTTGAAAAGGACTGTTAAGTCCATCCGATTAAAGGATTTTGTTGATACACCTATGTATAGTCAGAAAATGGAAGCACTTCCATTGTAGAATATTTTATCCTTCCAAGTAAGTGGTTTGGGGTCATTTCAAGCACCTTGAATGGTTCTCTGACTTGGATCTAGATTTTTCCCCCTGTTCTACCCCATTTCCCACTTTTTCCAGCCTGTTTCTGACACTCCAAATTGCAAACTAGGACTTTGACCTCAGGTTCAAAGTCGACCTTTTTGGGTCAAGGTTGACCTCAACCTTGACCTAGGTCAAGGTTGAACTTGACCTTGACCTAGGTCACAATCAACCTTTTTCTGACATAAGGTCCAAATTCCAAATTTCCAGGGTTTCTGAATGTTGGGCTTTGGAAATAGTTAATTCCCACTTCCGGGTCGATTGTTTCGGTCTTCGGAGCAACAAATATTAAACTATATTTAATATAGGTCCTCTTCTAGCAGTATAGGTTTAAATGAAAATTAATTCTCCTATGTAGGCCTCTCTAGAAGATTGTGCCCTAGATTCATATATAAGGAAGTTTTCTCCTCTCATTTTCTCTAACAATCTATGACTTGATAACTATGATCATAAACTATCAAAGACTTGAAGAGTGAAATCCAAAGGTGAAGAAGCAATATTTGAAGAAACACAAGTAGCCATTTAAGAATTCATTCATTCTCAAGAATTCAAGCACTTCTCAAGCACTCAATTCATCAAGAAGATACATTGGTGGCCATTGAAGGATTCAAGCTCCATGGAGCCCTCTTGTTGAATATTTCTCCATCCACATTCCTCCAAGACTCTTCCTATTCCAAGATCCATTCAAGATTGGTGTTGAAGATCTACAAGCAATTGATTTGAGACATCCTACTTTCTACATCCATTTGGTGCATGCATACTTGTGGATCCACGGATTTGAATCCACCACAAGGGCTTCTACAAGTAAGGTGAATTTGTTCATTTACTTTATTTTACTTATGCAATTTCATTTATACTTTGAGGTTAATTCAAAAATCATTTTTTGACCAAGGCAAACCCCTCCCCCCCAACAAACAAATCCATTTTTCTTACAGGTAAAGGTTCGGAACAATGGATCAGAGTGTAGATTCAGATACCCTTTTTCAGAAAAATTTCAAGATCCAGAAATAGATTTCCTGTCGGAGAATTTTTGGGTCAATTCTACCCTAGGTCAGAGTCAGAAATTCTAGGTTAATGGTGACATTGACTTAAGGGTCAAAATCAGAACTGTGTCAGAACGGAAAAATATTTTTGGGTTTTGTTCGTTTCTGCATTTCTATTCTAGATCCGGTCTCAGATTTTCTAGAAACTGAGTGTAGACCCCTAAAAATAGCATTCTTCAGATTTGTAACATCTCAAGGTTAGTACTTTTCTCCTATTCATTTCAATTAAAGTGCTTAATCTTTCTAAACCTATCACACATTCTTTTCTAAAATGGGAATTTAAGATCTTCCTATTTGCTCTTATTTCCAAATGATTGATTCATTTATGCATTGATCCTTCCTTTGGAGTTAATCAATTTTCATCCTTCATTTGTGTATCAAGGATAAAAGGGGAGCATCTTATTTACCCCCCACATTTTATATCTTACATTTTATATCATACAACCTGTTAGGATGAACCAGTGGATGATTTGTTGTGCAACTCTGATTTGCTGAATTGGATCCTTTGAAATAATATTGATCACCTGAATGTGATAGACGAGTCTCTATTGTTCCTTTTACACTATTGTAGCCTTCTAATCAATCTTTTATTTCATATTCACATGTTCATACTCTTACTTATGTTATTCACACATTTTGATAAATAAAATATATTACATATATATCTTATCCAAATCAATAGCCTTCATAAGTTGGCTTCCATGATATAAATTAATATCCAAGAATAAGAACTAAGTTGGCCCAATACTGATACTCGGGTCCAGTAATCCACTTGGATGATATACTGACACTCAAACAATATGTTGACACTCAGGTGACATAGTGAAATGACAATCTCTGGTACTTGGGCGACACTGGGTGCTCAGATCACATTGATCACTTAGAGCTGGTATGCAACTCAGGTAACACTGGTGACTTGGCTGATACTATTTGCCACTATCTACTCGGTCAACTCTGCAACTACTCAGGCTACACTGCAACTGCTCAGGTTGCACTTAAAGCTGCTGGCTCGATCAACACTATAATTATATAAGTGACTAAGTGTTTTGGCACTAATTGACAACATGTCTTTCCATAAGGTCTACAGTACTATTTCCTCGTGAACACATAATTATTTTATAATATTTACTCTTAAACACTTAATAATTTATAAATTAACATGAAATAATTTACATTATTCATAACAAATTATTTCATATTCTATAGGCAAAACATAGTAAATGGAATATTAATAGTTTTTACGAAAGTAATATATACTCAGCTCTCAGAGAGAGTTGTTAACGTAATCCCGTCGACAGTCCAATATTAGTAGATTCTTCAAAATTGAAATGCTTATACTTTGACATACCTATGAATATGAAAAACATTAACAACCAAAATTTAGGAGAAGTGTACATATCAAAAAGTCTAAATCAATGGATATACACTATTGAAAAGGGATGATACCAAGATTGCATATTTTATAGTTGCAAGTTCACTTATTCCTCTTTAATTCTAACAAATAAGTCTTTACTAAAGTAAATAGTTAGAGGGAAATGAAAATGCAATTACCTAGGTATTATATGTCTTTGGTGATGATGAATACAAGGAAATCAAGTTGGATGATAATTATTCTAGTTGTGCCTCTTCTTTCTTTCTAATAGTTGTATATTTATTCCTATTTAGCTTGAAATACCTTTTAAAAGAGAAGGGTGTCTCTATTCAAAGGCTTTAAATGTATTTTATTCTTGATAGGGTTGTAAATGTAAAGCCTTGCCTTTCATTTTTACCAATGTTGACAATTACTTTCTTCAATGCAAGTTCTTGAGATTTGTGTGTTGTAATAACCTATGCTATAATTAATGAGAGTTATCTTTGATTTCCACTCATGAATAGAATAATGGGAACATTATTTGGATTTTATACATCCCATTTTGGTCCTATATAATTAATAATTCAATAACAACATAACTTGGGAGAATTGGTGGCAAGGAATCTGAATTATATGCAATAGCTTTTATTTCTCCAAGTGATCCATTTCCAAGATTCATCTCTATCCATAGATTTTTTGTTAGCATAACTTGTTATCCTATGCATATAAAAAAATATCATTGTAGTTGTTCATCTTCATCACATTAGGTTGTGATTTATCTACTATTTTGAGAATAGCTAATGGAAATTTCAAGGTTTAGTCACTTAAGCATCTTTTTGTTGTATAGTCGGGCCCAATAATTGGTAGAAAATAAATGGTTGGAAAGATCAAAATATTATTTGTTTAGGAGTTAACACTTTATTCATTTGTCTCATGAGAATATCCCAATCATCTTGAAATTCTTTCTTATTTCTTCTATTATGCAAAATGGGACAAATTTTTTGTTTGGAATCACTTATACCTTGTTGACAGAAAATAATATCTAACATTATTATAATAGTGAAACTTTTCCAGAGAACAAGAGTTATAGAATGGGATGCATCGAGAGGCTTATCCATCATTGGTGGAAACTTCCCCAAATCACCTACAATAATAATGGAGACCCCTTCGAAAGTGTAATGTACCTTCTTAGGATATCTTAGAATTTAGGGACAACTAACTTGAATTCTTTTATTCTCTTATGGATTATGTTCTTGATTCCAATATAATCTCATGAATCGTTAATACAATGTCAATGATATATCAATTTAATAATATCAAGGCCACCTAGTATGGTGAAGGAGCACCTAGGTAAGGCTAGATGGTGACCTAGGGCTCCTAGTTTGATTTTGGCTTGTAGTGGTCTTATCCAAGCCACTAGTGAAATAATAGGACTAGATAGGTCCTAAGGTGTGTTGATTTGGTTAGAAGACCAAACTAGATCAGTTGATGTTAAGAAGTAATGATTTGTCCAATTTGGGTAAATGTTCCAAAAATGGTGGAACCATGGATTTTATGCTTGTTAGAGTCTAGGAGGGATATTTTGAGGTCTAATAGGAATAATAGTGCATTTGGCTAAGTTTCATAGTGTGTTGACCAAGTTTGAGTGCAAGAATCAAAAAGTTGTAAAAGTTGTCAATGTTGTCATTGACAACATTGACAACATTTCTTGCAATAATGCATCTTCAAGAATTTGGTTGTATAACTATCGAAAATAGTTGGATTTGTGCCATGTTCAACTATATAAGGCCTCCCCTGACCTATGATTGGGGTTGGATGAAGTTTGGAAGTCAGTGTACGGATTGTGTAATTGAGAATTTGGTTACAATTGAGCATTTTGTACACATTTTGGGTTTTAATGGATTGAACTCTACACTGTGACTTGTGCATGAGGTAGCTGATGTAATTACTTGAATCTCAATGTGATTAGTTAGTGTGTTTTTTCTTGTTTCATTTATTTTGTAAATACTTTTGTTTTGTGCATTCTCACTAGTCTGAATGAGGTAGTTTGTGTAAATGGGGTCATAACTCATTATTCCATCGTGGTACTTGTATGGGCTCTTGGAATGGATGAGGTGACTCCTTTTACTATATGTGTTGATAAGTTTGGGCCCTAGAAATATTTTTTGCTAATTTTACAATGATTCCCTAGGTGATCCAAAGATGCATGGCTAGGTATCACAGTGAATTGCAGAGGCAATAGGGAGTGATTGAAATCATTGGTTGCTTCAATCAGAGGATGTGGAGAGGAGGACATGTGTATGGAGAAGCCCAAATTCAATTGGAAGCTCTGGTGGTGAGTTCTTCCTAATGAAAAATCAAACCCTAATGGGTATCCTCAGCGTATGGTGAAACCCTTAAATATAGGCTTGCAAATAGGAACCCTCTGTACGGACAGTTTGGGAAGGCAAGACCTAGAAAATCCTTTAAGTATTTAGAAAGAGTGTCAGGATCTGGAGTTATTTTTTCATCTTCTTAAGAATAATTTCAATTTATATGCAAAAAGGTGCCTAATTAGGCCTAATGCTTATAGCCTTGTTTTAGTGAGTTTGGAGCAAGTTCTTGAACTCGTGTAGGGTTTCATTGAAAACTAAGTTGTTAGGAATTTTGTTGGATGCAATTTCCTTGTTTTGGCCCTTCCTCTCCATTGGTGAATAGTGATAGACTTATTGGATCACCTGGTGTGAAAATACAAGAAGAAATCATGGGTCTTATGGTTGATTGAGTTGATTTCCTAAATGGTGTTGACAAGTTGAATTGGTGAAGGATTTGAGTATAGAATCCTTGGAAGATTAGGGTTAGTTAAGAACCCTAATAGGCTAGAGAAGTTAGGCTTGTGAGAAAGAATTTTCATTACATTAGATTGGTATCAAAGTAAGTTAAAGATTTGTGAGTTGGTGTATGTCTCTAAATACTGGTGAATTAGTAGGGGGATCAGTATGGTGACCAATGCGGAGTTAGCCAAGGAGATGGGTGAGAAAAAAGAGAATAACAAACTCCTTGAAGAGGCCCTAGATGAAATGAGGATAAAATTACAAGAAGCAGTTGATGCCAAAGATAATGGAAAAGAAGGTGAAAGAAGTGATAGAGGTAAAATTATTGCTGAGGAAGATATCATCCCTGAACTAGACCCTCCTTTGAATGAAGAACCATTCTTGAAATCCATAAATGCCCTAGGAGGAAAGGCATTAGAAGGAGTACCACTATTTAGTGGGAAAATGGATATACAAGCAGTGATGGAGTGGATTGAGGGGATGGAGAACCATTTCAAATGTGAAGGTGTCACTGAGGCACAAAAACTAAAAGTTGCAAAGTCAAGGCTCAGAGGATCAGCATTGACATTGTGGAAGTATCTACAAGATGAAAGGGTTAGGATGGGTAAACAAACTATAGCTACCTGGAAAGCCATGGTGACCAAGGTAAAGGGGAACTATCTACCAGAAGACTATGAGATTCAACTTCATAGAAAGAGACAAGGTCTGAAACAAAAGGACTTGGATGTGGCCTCTTATACAAAGGACTTTCAGAAGTTATGCCTTAGGTCCAAGATTCAATAAGAGGAATCTATCAAAGTAGCTAGATACTTGGGTGGTTTAAAATGGAACATCCAAGAGGAGACAAGTTTGTGGAATCCAACCACTAGTCAGAAGTGCCACCAATTAGATCTAAAGGTGGAAGAGAGGAACAAGAAGAAAGGAGACTCTAATCTCAAAGGTAGAGGCAGAGGTAGAGATCAAGGGGGTCATAGAAGTGGATATCAAGGAAGAGGTAATGAACAAAGAAATCAGGGAGAGTCCAAATTGACAGAGCATGGTAATGAAACTACTCCAAGAGGGGGTTATACCAGAGGAAGAGGTACTCAAGGAGGCTCTAGTAGAGGAAGGGGTTCATGCATAAGCAACTCATACTTTGCAAGTATGAAATGTTACAATTGTGGCCTATTGGTTCATCTTTCCTATAAGTTCTTAGATACGCCCACTTCTTCTAACAATATTAAGAAGATTGCATATGCTCAATAGGACACAACAAGTGTCAAAGAACCAGAGGTTGATCACATTGAGTTAGACATGGGAGAGAACTTGATGTTAAGAAGGGTTCTGATTAGACAACCAGTGAAGGATGAGCCCAAACATAGAAGAGTGTTGTTTAGGATTAGATGTAAAATCCTTGGTAAATTCTGCAAAGTGATAGTGGATTTAGGCTCCATAGACAACATTATATCAGAGGAAGCTTTAAATAAGCTCAAGTTGACAAAGATAACTCATGTCAATCCTTACAAAATGACATAGTTGAACAAGGGCTAGAGTGTGTTGGTGAATGAGTAGACTTGGGTGGAGTTTTCTATTGCAGGGTATAAGGAAAAGTTACTATATGATGTGTTTCCTATGTATGCATGTTATCTAATCCTAGGCTGGCCTTGGAAATATGATAGGGGTGCAGTGTATGATGGGAAAGAGAGCTCCATATCTTTCAAGAAAGATAGCAGAACTTTTAAGATACAGTCCTTGTTGGAAGAAGATGAACCACAACCTAAGCCTCCTAGTATCTTGTTGAGTAGTAGAAAGGGGTTCATAAATTCCCTTAAAGATGAAGAGAGTGAAGGATATGCCATATTTCTTAAGCCTAAGGAAGAAGAGAAGCCCAAACAAGAACCATTTCTATTGGAAATCAGAGAGCTTCTTGAAAAGTACAAGGGTATTGTCAGTGATGGGACTCCTGCAACTTTACCTCCTAGAAGAGTTAGAAGTCATCAAATTAACTTTGTACCTGGCGCATCATTTCCAAATAAGGAAGAATACAAGCTTACTCTAGACTAGAGCCTAGAGGTGGCTAGACAAGTACAGGATTTTTTAGACCAAGGGATAATCACAAAGAGCATTAGACCATGTGTTGTACCAGTGGTCCTAGCATCCAAGAAAGGTGGTAAGTGGAGACTTTGCACTAATTCTAGAGAAATTAATAGGATCACAATTAGGTACATATTTCCAATTCCTAGGATAGAGGATTTGATGGACTATTTTGGGGGGGGGGCAAAGTATTTCACTAAATTAGACTTGAAAAGTGGGTACCACCAGATTAGGATCAAAGAGGGGGATTAATGGAAGACAAATTTTAAGACTATTGATGGGTTGTATGAGTGGGGAGTTATGCCATTTGGCCTCTCAAATGCCCCTAGCACATTCATGAGGCTCATGAATAAAGTTCTTAAGGACTTCATAGGGATATTCATGGTAGTATATCTAGATGATATACTTATCTTTAGTAAGACATCAGAGGAACATGTGAAGCATGTGGAAATGGTGCTTAAAAGGTTGCAAGAAGAGAAGTTGTCAATCAACCTTGAGAAATGTGAGTTCTCCAAGAAAGAACTTGTGTATTTGGGATTTTGTGTACCCCAAGGGTCATTGAAGATGGACCCAAGTAAGGTGGAGGCTATCTTAAATTGGCCCACACCAACCACAGGGATAGAAGTCAGGAGATTTCATGGGTTAGCTCAATTTTATAGAAAGTTTATAAGGGATTTCATTGGTATTTGTGCACCAATGCTAGACACCATTAAGGGTGGTCTAAAGACTAAGTTCAGATGGACTTCTGGAGTAGAGAAAGCATTTGAAATGTTGAAGAAACAAGTAGCAACACAACCTATCCTTAGACTCCCTAGTTTTGATCAAATTTTTACTTTGGTGTGTGATGCAAGTGGGATGGCAGTAGGGGGTGTGTTAAGCCAAGAAGTTAGGCTAGTATCCTTCTTCAGTGAAAAGATAAATGAATCCAAGAAGAAATATTCTTCTTATGATTTGGAACTATATGCTTTGGTTCAGTCTCTTAGGAAGTGGAGACATTACTTGTTACCCAAAGAATTTATGGTGTTTACTGATAACCAGGCCTTGAGCTATATAAACACACAAGAGAATATCAGTAACAGACATTTGAAGTGGATGGAATACCTTCAAGCATTCACATTCATAATAAATATCAAGCTGATTTACGACACTCACACAATACAGTTCACAAATCAAATAAATTCAATTCATTTCAACATGCAATTCTAATCATGCATGATTAATAAAATCACACTCATAGGGCTAAGAAACAGGTCACTCAAGAGAAACCACAAGTTACTCAAAGAGAAAAAAACAAGTAACAAGGAGTTCTTCAAACTAGAACTCCATCACCATAGCATATCACATACAATATACATCAACTATCATGCTATAACATATGAGGTAGTACAATGACCATCACCAAGTCCTCATGCGACTCACACAAAACCAAAGAATTAAGCCATGTGCTCACTATCAAAAACACTCCTATAGATGATTATGAACTTCATGAGAAATGACGAGACTAGAGACCCTGGAGTTTCAATCATAGTTCCTAGCACAATTCAAGCCTCAATAGGTATCCACCTATAACAACCAAGACTAAACATCACTCCCAAATCAAGTGGGAAGAACCTCATACACGAATAAAAGATCATGAATGATGACTCTAAAGACACAAGGAGACATGTGCTAACATGCTCTATTAACCAACTAATATGCACACAAATTTCCTAGAGCTCCCAGTGTAGAAACGTGATACCAAGTGTAATGCCTCGCCAGGGAACCCATGAGAACTAACCTAAACATGACACTAAGTTAACAGGATAATTTTTTTATTAAATGTTTACAAACAATAATGATAACAATGCGGAAGCAAAACAATGAATTACATGACATACATGTAAGTACAATACAACATAGATAACATTTCTCGAGGGTTCCTTGACGTAGAATTACTTAAGAAAAATAATATACGAATAAAAATAATAAAGAACTAACATAAAGGATACATCAACTGAATCCAATAACATACTTCACATAATAAAAGATTACATATACATCTGATACCAAAGGTATACAACCTAATCAACATCCACTGCACAACTTGCAGGGTATATAATAATATATAATAAAGAAATAAAATACATCCTCCAAAGGATGGTAACCAATATCTACATATGATACAAATATACAATTCAGGTAACTAAACAAGTCTCCAAAATACTAAGAAGATGAAACCACGAGAAGGATCATCCAAGCATGAAGAAAAACCATTAGAATCTCAATGGTAATAAGAATTACTACCACCTGACCACATGGAACCAAAGGTCCACTCCCACCGTGCTGAGGAGATAGTAACAGGCCCACTCACACAGGGTATACAACAAGAAGGAAACATCAAGGTATACATGACATCATACCCAAATGCATAGGAAGATCCTAGAAGCACTCTAAACCACAATAAGGAATACTAAATAGTACCAGAGGTAACCGATGCATGTAGGATAACCTAAGCTGTATATAGGGAAATGTCATCACATAAGTCTACCCTTGAGTTAACCCTAGTAGTCCCTCTTGGACGTTGGCCCCCAAGTGACTCTACGTGGCTCAGTAATCCTTTCGTGAAGACAAGGATCCTAACTCTCCCATCCTAGCATGTAGTAAACTCAAGGTGTGGGTAGAGACTTAGTTATCTTATTAGTACATTTTAAAACCCCTTAATGTTTCATATTTTCACTTATTAAGTAACTTGCCAATGAGGTGCCCTAGTAGCCACTTAGGACCCTGGACTCATTGCAAGCCACTTCCCCTCTATACACTTAGTTAACCTACCTAGGATCATAACTAAAACATGAAGGTAATACATAAATCTCAGATTGCATCATGCCCATATAGGAGCACATAGGTTCTCAAATAACCATACAACTAACAGTACCCTCAAGAGATCATAAAGTATAACATAACTGAATTAGGTTGGGTATAAGATATCATGACCATCACAACATCACAAAAACACGCACTAACATCATATAAGATACCATGAAGAAATCAAAACCCCAAAACCTCTGGCTTTACATCCTAAAGGTCATCTATCCCAAACAGATACCTGAAAACACAATAACATCTCATAACATAAAAGCATACATAATTCAATTCATCAAACACTCAAAATACAACATGGCATAATAAATGCATTTCTAGAAGAAGTTAATCAAAGAACATACTGATGAACAAATTTATAATCCTCATTTTGCAAATTCATTCATCTAGTAAAATTACTAACACACTATAATTAAATCTTCATAGAAAATGCACAATAAAAGCTCCTATAGGTTAATGTATAAACTATCACATAGATAAATTAACCTATTAGAAATAATTACTAAATTCGACAATAATTACAATACTTATACCAACATAGGTGTATCATTATTAATCGACATTCGTCTAATAATAATGCTAATATCACCTAATTTACACCTTATGTTTTTTTTTTTAAAACATCTATTAAAAATGCATGCCTAACATGATAAAAATCACTTAACATACCCCTATATTAACTTCAGTTAATAAAAATTAAATTATAAAATAAATATAAAACCCCTCTTTTATTTATTTAATAACAGTGTGTTAGGCATGTAGAGTAAACATATGGAGAAATATGGCATAAACTAGGGGTTTTATGTTTTTTTTTTTAACATCTATTAAAAATGCATACCTAACATGATAAAAATCACTTAACATACCCCTATATTAACTTCAGTTAATAAAAATTAAATTATTAAATAAATATAGAAACCCTCTTTTATTTATTTAATAATAGTGTGTTAGGCATGTAGAGTAAACATATGGAGAAATATGGCATAATTGATATTTTTATGCTCAGCAACATAAAAATAAAGAAACGTTAGCCATTGAAAGATGTGAGCAGGACAGTCTATCTTAGCCCAAAGCTTACAACAATTATATCAAACATTTTTATCTCATCAAATCCACAACCTGAACCAGAAGTAATGTGTACAACCCAAGGGTAGCATTAAAAAAATATTTTGCATTCAATAAAATTTTGAGCCCATGAAAAGCAAGAGATAAATTCCACATCCAACACCATTTCTCTACAAGATAATACCCTCAAGGTAATGGCCAAGCTGAGGCCTCTAATAAAAATATCTAAAAAATTCTAAAAGAGACGAGGGCTTATGACATGAGTATCTGCACTCCCATTGGCGCCACTACATATGCCCTAGTTTATGGTTTTGAAATTATCTTAATTAATGTATAATTAATCATTAATTAATAATTAAAGATAAATCCCTTTAAAAATATTTATTAATTATTAATAAGATAAAAATTAATAAAAACTAAATTTATTAAAAAATAAAATTTAAATTAATAAAAAAAATTAAAAACAAAATAACATAAAATAAAATTTACTAAAACTAACTTTAAATAAAGAACCTACTTTTGAAAAACATATATTATCAACTTTAAACCCATCTCACATAAAAGTAAAAGAGGATGGGGTAGAGGGTACGTGGGGGAGGTGAGACCCCACGTGGTCCCGTCACCCTACTCCTTAGGGGAAAACAGTAATAGCATGCGCATGGCTATGAGCCAACGCTTGGGGGTTGGGGAGGTGGTGCCCTCCCCCATCAAACTTGTATTTTTTTTTTGTGAGTTTTTTTTTTTAAACAAATTTAATTTAGAACCAACCTTTCTAATGTTATTTTAATTTATTTTTTTAAGAATTTCCAAAAATAGAAATTAGAAGAAGGCTTTTTTTTTTTTTTTGTTAAGAGTTAATTTTTTTCCTTAAGCAAATATTTTTCCCTTCTCTATAGTTCTAACTATAGGGCATTTTAATTTTTCATTTTCTAGGAGCTTAAGGAGGAATTTTTCCATGAAATTTGGCCAGCATAACAATACTATGCTAAATATTAATTTTATAAAACAATAAGTAATCTAGGGTTTCAAGAACACCCATTTTAACAAGAAACTCAAACAACTCCTAATTAAGGAAATATAATCCAACAAGCACAAAGAAAACAAAATTTTTGTAAGATTTGAAACCAACAAAGGATCAAAACCCTACCTTAGATCCAATGCAAGAAACATAAATAAATTAGGCCCTTGAAGAATATTAAAGCTTGAATCCTCCAAGAGCACACACAATCACGAATTCACACAAACTTTAATCCAACATGCAACTACAAAAAACCCCAATTTCTCCAAATGCCAAGAACACCCAAAGCTCTCCAAAAATGCTCTAAAAACCTGTTATGACCAAATGAGAGAAGAATTCCCCTAAAGAGAATCAACTTCCCCTAATCATGCAAACCCTGATGACAACACACCAGTTAACCCTTAAAATGACTCAACTCAAAATTGAAAGTAAATAATAATTATTAATTAAAATATCTATTTAGTTGCACAACTCAGCTTTGACTTATTAAACCAAGTTGCATTTTGAATTCAAACTCCAATTTCAATAATGAACTTGCACATGTAATTAATTAAATAATATATTAAATAGATTAAATATTTAAAGCACAATTTTATCCATGCACTCAAATATTTAATTATTTAATAATGCATAAAAGCATATTTACTCTAATTTTCAATTAAATAATTAAATTAAATATTAATATTCAATAATTGCACTTTAATTAACTTTTCAATTAAACATAGGTATGTAATTTAATTTTCAATTAATTAAATACCCTATATTTAATAATTAATTCCAATAATATCCAATTAAATAAATCACACAATAATAATGCATTCAACTGAAATCAACAAAATCAACTCAAACACACACAAGGATAGGGTCCACAAATTCATGTCAACTAGATGAATTCGGGCAGGGTAGTCAAACTAATACTTGTCCAATACTTAAGACAATTAGGTTTAGGGTAGGATTTGGACCTGAATATTATCTCCCCTCTCTTACCATTGAGATATTGTGATAGGGCATGCTCACTCCTACCAATTTAGGGAAGATGTCGCTCGGTACCTGAAAACCTGTCATCACAAAGATGAACATACATGCATATATAATATAGTAGACAATGGTTGAGACCAGGCTATCGTGTGGGTCTCGCCAAAACAAGTAACTACGACTCTATCACATACCATACCAAGCACATTAAACAGTAATTCAAATCACATAAATGATCCATGTGCATATAAATATAGGGTCAGTATTGTCAAAAAATCATAATCCAAATGAAATCCTAACATATACATAAGCATCATAAAGTAACCATAAATCATATGCAAACAAGATATATAATACTCTAAGCAATGAATCAATAACATACTGAAATGTGATACATAAATATCCTCAAAACTATTTGAAATAAACCACACATATATGAAAAGGCCTAAAAGAGTTTAGCAACCAAAACAGAAAGGTAGACTAAGGGGTAGGTATTACAGGGTTACCTAAGACAAAGCATGGCCATGACAATATTTATGTTGTTGTAGACAGATTTAGCAAAATGGGTCACTTTATCCCTTATAGGACTACACATGATGCCAGTAACATTGCACATTTGTTCTTTAAAGAGATTATATGAATCCATGGACTACCCCTAAGTATTGTATAAGATAGGGATGTTAAGTTCATGAGCCATTTTTGGAAAACATTGTGGAATAGATTGGGTACCAACTTGTCATTTGGTTCAGCTTACCATCCTTAGACTAATTTCCAAACTGATTTGGTTAACAGAGTGTTAGGTAACTTGTTAAGGTGCCTAACCAAGGAGCATGGGTAGACATGGGATGTGGCCATTCCCCAAGAAGAGTATGCATACAATGACAGTGTTAACAGAACCATAGGTAGAAGCCCATTTGAAGTTGTTTATGGGATGCACCCAAGGGGCGTATGTGATCTTAGAGACCTTGGAGCCATGGAGTATATGAGTGGTCATGCTGAATACTTCACTCAAACCATGAAGGAGATCCAAGAGTAGGTGAAGAAGACTATACTGGAGTCTACCCAAAAGTTGAAGGCTAAAGTAGATGAGAAGAGAAAAGATGTTCAATTTGCAATAGGTGATTATGTTATGGTACATCTGAATAAGTCTAGGTTGCAGAAGGGGGTGCCTACGAAACTATAGATGAAGAGAGTGGGACCCTGCAAGATCTTAGCTAAGTATGGGGCTAATGCCTATAAGGTGGATCTACCTATTGAATTGAACATCTCATCTGTCTTCAATGTGGAAGACTTGATAAAGTTTAAAGGACATTTGACTGAGGTAGATGTGAACAAACTAGAGGTTGGAAAGGATGTAGAACCAGAGGCTTTACCTCCCAATATACAGACAGAAGCAGATAAGGTGTTGGATTTAAGGGTCAAGAAGACTACTAGATATAAGTTGTACATGGAACACCTCATCAAGTGGAAGCACAAACTAGAGTCAGAGGCAACATGGATTGCAAATACAACTTTCAAGAAGACGAGCATCCCTGAAGACATTGTGTCCATAGGAGTGACATGACTTTCCTTTGTGGAGGAGTATGGTGCAGGAGAACCTAGGTAAGGCTAGATGGTGACCTAGGACTCCTAGTTTGATTGTGGCTTGTAGTGGTCTTAGCAAAGCCACTAGTGAAATAATAGGACTAGATAGGTCCTAAGGTGTGTTGATTTGGTTAGAAGACCAAACTAGATCAGTTGATGTTAAGAAGTAATGATTTGTCCAATTTGGGTAAATGTCCAAAAATGGTGGAACCATGGATTTTATACTTTTTATATTCTAGGAGGGATATTTTGAGGTCTAATACACATAATAGTGTATTTAGATAAGTTTCATAGTGTGTTGACCAAGTTTGAGTAAAAGAATCAAAAACTTGTAAAAGTTGTCAATTTTGTCATTGACAACATTTCTTGCAATAATGCATCTTCAAAAATCTGGTTGTATAACTATCATAAATAGTTGTATTTGTGCCATGGTCAACTATATAAGGCCTCCCTTGACCTATGAGTGGGGTTGGATGAAGTTTGGAAGTTAGTGTACAGACTGTGTAATTGAAAATTTGGTTACTGTTGAGCATTTTGTACACATTTTGGGTTTTAATGGATTGAACTCTACACTGTGACTTGTACATGAGGTAGCTGATGTAATTAATTGATTCTTCATGTGATTGTTTAGTGTGTTTTTTCTTGTTTCATTGCTTTTGTAAATACTTTTGTTTTGTGCACCACAGTTGGTCTGAACCAGGCAGTTTGTGTAAATGGGGTCATAGCTCATCATTCTACTATGGCACTTGTATAGGCTCTTGGAATGGGTGAGGTGACTCCTTGTACTATATGTGTGGAGAAGGTTGGGCCCTAGAAATCTTGTTTTATAATTTTACAGTGATTCCCTAGGTGAGCTAGAGATGCATGGCTAGGGATTATAGTGAATTGCAAAGGAAATAGGGAGTGGTTGAAAGCATTGGCTGCTTCAATCAAAGGATATGGAGAGGAGGAAATGTGTATGGAGAAGCCCCAAATCCAATGGGAAGATCTGGTGGTGAGTTCTTCATGATGTAAACTCAAACCTTGATGGGTATGCTCAGTGTATGGTGAAACCCTTAAATATAGGCTTGCAAATAGGAACCCTCTGTACGGATAGTTTGGGAAGGCAAGAACTAGAAAATCCTTTAGTTCTTTGAAAAGGGTGTCAGGATCTGGAGTTATATTTTCATCTTGTTAAGAAGAATTTCAAGTTATATGCAAAAAGGTGCCTAATTAGGCCTAATGCTTATAGCCCTGTTTTAGTGAGTTTGGAGCAAGTTCTTGAACTCATGTAGGATTTCATTGAAAAATAAGTTGTTAGGTATTGTGTTGGATGTAATTTCCTTTTTTTGGCCATTCCTCTCCTTTGGTGAATAGCGATAGCCTTATTGGATCACCTGGTGTGAAAATACAAGAAGATAATCATGGGGCTTATGGTTGATTTATTTGATTTCCTAAATGGTATTGACAAGTTGAATTGGCAAAGGATTTGAGTAGAGAATCCTTGGAAGATTAGGGTTAGTTAAGAACCCTTATAGGATAGATAAGTGGCCCATAGGACACCCTAGGAAAAGATAGGGTTGTGAGAAATACTTGTCATTACATCATAGTATCTCAGATTTAGATAATTGGATGCAATTTTAATGATTGGATCTTGTGGAGGAAATCTATACTTAATGTCCACTATAATCTTAGACAAATCAGTTATGGCAGATTAATTTGTAAGACTAATTTTCCCTTTCTTTTCTTATTGTATTAATATTCATATGCCTATTGTCATTAAGGCAAGTGTTCAAAGAGCGGCTCTTAATTTAGGAGAAATGGGATAAGTTGAATAACCTGGTCTGAATCAGACAAGAGATTAATTATGTGTTTACTCATGTGAGTACGATATGATATTTAAAAATTTTCAAGGATTAAATTCAACTAGACTCTGATATTTTTATGCTTATATAATTATGTTCAGAGATAAGAGCCCTAAGTGGATTATATATCAAAGGTTATTCCTTTTCCCTCCCTATCCTTCAACCAATGTCTTATATTTATCGTCCTCTACGAGGAGTTGCTATGAATGAGACATGTCTCATGTCCATTCACAAAGATGATCTTTCACAATTACTAATCGCACCACTTCAGCATTAATCGCAACTTTTCAAATGTTGAATGGCACCTTAATTAATAATTATCTTATTTATGATCTATCAGAATAGCAATAAAATATTTCCATAATGAATTGCATCTTATCCTTTCAAAGTTTGCACCTCTTCAATCTTTGGTTAGTTACATGGCAAATCTGACTTGTCTTCTTATGAAAACAACTTCACACCTTTTATACTATTGTTGACTTTATTCCATCGATTTATTTTTTCATGTATTTGATAAGACAAGGTTTGTCTTATTCCATGTTTGTTTTATTCATTTTGTCTTTTCTTTAGACTTTTAGAGATTATATTACATATACTTTTATGGTGTTGGTATGTTATTAGTATTTGTTGTTCGATATGTATTATATTATATATACTTCATTATCTATTATAAAATATTGTAGATTGGGATAATATATATTAAATATATTTTGTATTATAATATACAATAATATATAATATTTATATTTATATTATAATATATAATAATATATCAAATATGTAATATATGTATACATATATATTAAGTTCATTATTTTTATTTATTTAATTTGACAATATTATTTTTTATCTTGCAATTATATTGTATATTAAATTGTATTTTATAATTTGATTTCTATAATATTGTATTAGATTATAATATTAATTGTTACACTATTAATATTAATATTATATTACCATATTCATTCATTTATATATATTATATCTATTATAATATATTATATTATTAAACATATTATAATTAATAATAGATTATATAATGGATGATAATATTTTCAAATGGCTCTACTTTTTTGCTCTGCTAACTGCACTCGATCGAAAGTCTTCATGGTTAATTCTCTGGATCGTCAAATCAAGGTTTTTGCAAGAACAAAATATGCAAAAACTTTTAATGGCGAAGGAAATGTCATAGATACCTAGACAGATGGTCGGGATTAAGAGCTCCAAGATTGGATGCATGTCTCAGGGTCTCGCCAATGTGCAAAATGTGCTACTACAGATCCTTTCTCCTTTAAGATTTTGAACAACTTTGACGTGTTAAGGTCGTCTTCCCCCAGGGTTTCTACCAGGGCTTCTCCACAAGGGAGGAATACACAACCCTAGAATTTACTCTCCTCCGCATTGAAGAAATTTGTGATCTAGGTTTATGAATGACTGAGATACAGAATATGGATATCAAATGCAATGAAACATTGGGACAAATTTTATCCCCAAGATTTGCTCTACCCCCGGTCACAATTTTATCGATTCTGGTAATCTTCGGCCTGGTTCTCCCATGGGTAATTTACACTCTCCACCGCATAGAAGAGCAACTAATATAGAAGGAAAAAATAACAAAAGAAAAAATATAGTAGAAATACAGAAGAATGCAAATTTTTCTTTAGCGATTAACCCTAATCAGAAGAAGCTAGTTGTTAAGCATGGTATGATTAGCATGCAACAAAAGATGTGTATGAAGTATGGTATTCTATGCAGGTGGAATGGCATTGGGGCTTCGGTAGGAATGATTGTGAAATGGGTGAATGAGAAGTTAAACAATAAGGTATGCATTACTATCCTTCAAGAGAAATTTTTGTATGTAGATTGTCCAAGTAAATCACTAAAAGTGAAACTTCTTTCTGAGGGTCTTCCAAAGTTTAGAAACATAGGGTTTTTTACCCGTGACTGGTCACCCTTCTTTAATCCATTAAAATTATAGAATTTCTAGGTTGAGAAGGCGATTAAGCTCAATAACCTCCCCATTGAATTATTAGATGATGATTCACTCAGGGAAATAGGAAATGGTTTAGGGAAATTTGTAGGTTTTGTAGATTTAGACCAGGCTTATTTAGAAAGAATCATTATTGTTAGGATGGAACTCAACGCATCTATCAAATTCCCTCTGGAATTTTGTTGTGAATCAGGGTCGGTCATTATCCACCCTAAAATCATTGATGGGGATTTTGAGGAATTAGGAAAAACCTAGGAGGATCCTGAAAGTTTGAAGGATCCGCAAAAGAAAATTAATATACAGAAGGTAAACCTTTCACTAGTGATTCTAAATAACCATGTTATAATTAACAATAATTCCAAGAAGGATATATGTGTTGAATATTTTCCCAACCAAGGTAGTTTTGAGATACTAAGACAGGTAGGTGTGAATGATGCTTCATTGCTTCTCTGTCCCCAGGAGGAAAGGAATCAGCTAGAATGTATAGGGGAGGGAATCCCTAGTAATTTAGTGTCTTTGGAGGTTGATTACCTTAACTCTAGTCCTGATATTAAGAAAAATGAAAGATTAGATACAGACATTTCCTATATGAGATTAGAATCTTCATCCCCAAGACAAGACGTGGTTACCTCAGTTGATGCTTCACATGATGTTATTTTAGATGAGATTGAGGCTGATAGGAAAATCGAGTATGAGGTAAGGATTATTTCTGAATATTTATGTGATAATATTGTGGAAGAATTGATGGAAAAATTCTTGGATGAAATTTGTGATGAGGAGGAATTTGATAGGAAAAGACAATTTTTTATTAAGGAATGTTTGGCGCTTGATGTCCCTTTGACCTTAGAGGAGTTAGAACTCTTTATGGAGGAGGATGTCATACCAGGCAAGGATGAAAATTTGTCCCTTGTTCTTGACTCTTCCCTGTCGAGTAAGGATCTTCCTAGCATTGCCAAATCTCTTCGCAAGAGAGGCAGGAAGTCTTCTCAGGAGCTAAGATCTCTAGCTGGGGCTGCTGTGGGCCAGGTAAAATTAACTGATATTTTTAATGTAGGAAAGGGGATGTTCCTTCCCAAGGAATTATGAATATCCTAACCTAGAATGTTATGGGCTTGAATGCCCCCCCAAAAAGTGTATACTTATGCATTGCATTTCAAATAGTAACCTAGATTTAATTTTATTACAAGAGACCAAATTAGATCAGTTAGGATTTAAGCAACTCAATAAGAAATTGGGCATGAAAGAAATCTGGGGTGTACCATCCATAGGAGCTTTGGGAGGGGTTGGTTTTTTTTGGGACCCAAGATCACTGGCTATCTCAGAATTTGAAGAACACCCTAATTAGTGTTGTGGATTGGCATCTAGCCTTCGTTTAAACATTAAATTTTGTATTATAAATATATATGGACCTACACAGAATTTAGATAAGGAAAGAGTTTGGAATGAAATTGAAAAGAAATTTGAGGAATTTTGTCAATATATAGTGATAATAGGAGGATATTTCAACATGATAATGAAGTTATCAGAAAAATGAGGAGGCTCTAGCCATTTGTCTAAGGCGGCTATTGTATTCAATGAGTGGATAAATAAGAATAATCTTTGTGAGATAGCTACTTTAGATGAGTATTTCACTAGATGAAAATGATTTAGTTTTATAGCTGAAAATTAGATTAATTCTTTGTTAAAGGTGATTTAACTATGCTCTCTTCTACTTTATTTGCTAAAGTTCTACCATTTTCAGGCTCTGACCATTTCCCTACAGAGTTCAAAATCATCACAAATAAAAGTCTAGAAAATTGTCCTTTTAAATTCAAATAAATGTAGTTGAAAAATGAAGGTTTTTTAGATATGATTAAGGAATGGTGGGATGAAATTGTTATTTAAGGGTCCAAACTTTATCAAATAGTCAATAAACTCAAAATTATTAAACTAAGACTAAAATCTTGGAATAAAATGAAGTTTGGTAATATATTTGAGACTAAACTCTCCCTAGAAGATAAGATGAAATCCTTAAATTAAAAAGTCTTTGAAAAAGGTATGGATATTTCCCTATATGAAGAAGAAAAATATTTGTTAAAAAAATACGAGGATGTATTGGCTAAGGAGGGAATCTACTGGCGACAAAAATCTAGGGAAACATGGTTAGCTGAAGGAGATAAGAACACAAAATTTTTCTACAATAGTACAAAGCAATGTAGATGTATTAATAGGACTACATCTATTAGAGGGAAAGTTAATAATATGATTGAGGATCCTAAAGGCATAGAAAATGAAGCTTTCAACTACTTTAAGGAGATTTACCTTAATAATGCATTACCAATTGTAGATAATCAAAATATTATCCTGAAAAACATCCCTAAGATTATCTCCAAAGAACAAAATAATAATCTCCTGGCTAGACTCTGAGTGGAGGAAGTACAAGCGATCCTAAATAAAATGAACCTGAATAAATCCCCAGGACTAGATGGCTTCCCAACATGTTTTTTTTTCCAGAAATGATGGCACTTTATGGGAGAAGAAATTACGGATGCTCTAGATGGTATAAGAAACTAGGGGAACTTCTTAAAAAAGGTCAATAATACCTTTACTGCTCTCATTCCTAAAAAAGAGAATCTAGAAACATTTAATGATTTTAGACCTATTTCCCTTTGCAACACGTTATATAATTTTTTTTTCAAAAACTTTGGCCAGTAGGCTTCAGAAACTTCTCCCAAATATTTTAAGCGAGGAACAGTCTGGGTTTGTTCCAGGGTGGTATATATATGATGACATTATTATTTCCCAAGAAGCAATGCATACTGTCAAAAAAAATAAAAAATTGAGCATGCTAATCAAGCTAGACATTAAAAAAGCATACGATAAGGTAGATTGGGCCTTCTTAAAAAATTGTCTGCTTGCTTTTGGTTTTGACAAAAAGTGGGTAAACCTAATTTATACTTGTATCTCAACTCATAAATTTTCTATACTTGTCAACGGATACCCGCAAGGATTCTTAGGAATTTCTAGAGGAAATCGTCAAGTGGATCTGATATCCCCTTTCCTCTTCATTATCATGGCAGAAGCCCTTGGATGTAGTATAAATAAAGAAAAAGAAGAAAATAGAATCCAGGGCATCCAAATAATGAGTGGGATTGATGCCACTACCCATCAACATTTTTTGGATGACACTATGTTGTATGGGCAGAGTTCCTTTCAAGAGGCCAACAAAATTAAACTATTTTTAGATCATTATACCTTCGCTTTAGGACAAGAAATTAATAAGGATAAATCTGAGATCTTTTTCTTCAATACAGAACCATATATAGCTATAGGCATTTGTAATATTTTAAATATTAAAAAAGGAGACCTCCCTTGTGAATATCTAGGTATTTATTTGGATCAAGGTTCTAGATCAACTACTTTATGGAATCATATAGTAGAGAAAATAAGGGGAAGAATGTCATCATATAAAGTTAAATGGTTGTCCTCATCTGGGAGAACAATCATGATTCAATCGGTTCTCTCATCTATTCCTTTGTATCAGTTAGCATGTTTTGATCTCCCAGTAAATCAACATAATGAACTACGTAGAATTATGAGATCTTTCTTTTGGTAAGGCTCTGAGAAAAAATAGAAAATTGTCCTTCTTTCATGGGACAAGGTATGTAGGCCGAAGCATGAAGGTGGAGTGGGAATCAAAGATCTCAAAATTTAGAGCAAAGCCTTTGGGCCTAAACTAGTGTGGAAAATGGTCAATTATCCCAACCTCAAATGGGTAAGGATTTTATCACATAAATATTTAAATCAACCTCATCCCATAAATATTTTTAGAGAATCAAATCCCCTTAGAGGGTCTAGGATCTGGAAATTTATGCTTGAGTGTAGATATATTCTTCAAGAAAATCTTTATTGGAATGTAGGCCTGGGGGAAGATGCGATGTTTTGGTCAGATTCATGGGCAAGGCAACCAGCCATTATTCATCTAGGGGATTGGAATAAATATAAAGGCATCATGGAAGCATGTTGGGGTACAAAGATTAAGGATTATGTTACATTTGATAAAGATATTAAGGATGGGTGGAAATGAAAGGATAGACAAGGCTTGTTGCTTCCTAGGGAGGAGGAAGAAAGTCTAAAATCAATTCTATCAACTAGGAAACTTATCTTTCATAGAAAGCCAGATAGACTTATCTGGGATGGAAATAAAACAAGAATATATAAAATTAAAGATGGTTATAATTATCTAAGATAAAATAAAATCAACCCAAGAGATACCCCTCCCTGTGACTTATTATGGGGTAAAAATTCTCTGCCTAAAGCTAGTTTCTTTGCATGGTTAGTCTGGAATAGGAGAATCCTAACTGCTGATAAATTCCAGTGAATGGGTAGCCCAAGCAGGTGTTTGTTGCATGAAAAATAGGAAGAGACTATGGATCATCTCCTTCTCGGGTGTCCTTTTTCCAAAAAAGTTTGGGATTGGCTTTGCAAGAAACTAAATTGGAAGTCTGCTTTTTCAAACTCCATTTTTCATTTCCTCCTCTCTTGGCCACAACTTAACAGGGATAGAATTTATAGTCTATTATGGACTTTGGCCCCCTCTATAGTCCTCTAGGAAATATGGAAAGAGAGGAATAGGTAAATTTTTCAATATTCTAAGATGGAAGTGTCTAATCTAATCAACAAAATTGAAAGCTCTATAATTGAAGTAGCCAACAATAAAGTAATATTAAGCAATAAAAAGGAAGTGATTATGACACAATGGGATGATAGTACTAGGAACTGTGTGTGTGTAAATGGGTACCTGTCAGAATCAACACAAACACTCAATAAGTCATTATATTAGCATCAAAGGGGTTAGTAAAAGCATGAAAAACATAAAGAACCCACTAAAATTGACTTATTGCCTG
>MU227297.1:3718931-3735515 GCA_018584345.1 Thuja plicata
CATTAAATTGATTAAAAGAATTATGCCAAGCAGTAACAGGGTCGTTTGGACATAAATCGAGGGTATGATCACACTTAGGGAAAATAGGGTCTATAGTTGCGACAGACCAAATTCAGGTGGTTACAGGAACAAGTTGATAGGTTTGAAACTCCCTCCTTTTATTGGTAAAGGGGACAGTCTCTCCTAAAACAAATGGAGTTCATGTATATGGTCTCCACCTCAGGAAGGTTGGTACAAACTAAACTTTGATGGAGCCTCGCGAGGTAACCCAGGCATGGAAAGTATAGGATGTTGTGTCCATAACTCATAGGGGAAGGAAATTGTGAACTGCAGTAAATTTATAGGTAAGGAAATGAATAATTGGGCAGAATTGGAAGCCTTAGTAGAAGGCATGACTCTTTGTAAACAGCTAAGAATTAAATGGCTAGATATTGAAGGTGATTCAACTATAATAATAAATGCCCTTAGGAAAGGTTCTCTTCTAAACTGGAGACTAGATTCTATCCTATCATCAGCTTTGGTGTTATGTGATTCCTTTGATAAGATCACAATCAATCATATTTATAGGGAAGGTAATGGTCGAGCAGATGAATTGGCTAATTTAGCCATTGATAACCACCTAAACACAATATAATTAGAATGTGGGTACTAGTAGATAAGTAGATAGGTTAGTGCATACTGGAAGTAAGATAAAATATGCAATTAATATCTGAAGTATGAATCCCTATACTCCCAATCATTTATTAACTTATTTATGGTATGTCCTTGCCATGATCGCATTTAATAATACATTCATTAGTCTTATTGATATAATTGAGTAAAAAGCATTCTTTCCCATTCTCCCTTAAGCTCTTATGATTACAAAGAAATTATATAAGATAGCACATATGGCATTACTCTTTGGGTACCACCTCATCTAATGAATTCTCGATCGAGGTTATCTCACTTAATAATTCCTAAGTTCAAGAGTTTAGCATGAGTTTACTAAATTCAAGTAATAAAGAAGGAAAGAAAGTACTTTTGATAGTTGCCCACATGTCTGTCATCCCATGAGTGGAATAGATTAAATTAAGTAAGAAATTGGTTATTTCCTATGGGTTTGCATACGGCAAGGTAAATTTTAGGGCTGAAGTACCCTGATTCCTATATTAGTATGGACTAGTGCGCTCTTTCATCATAATCAAGAGATAGTAAAGAAAGAGTTAGTTCCAAAGTCCAGGTCTTAGAAGGGATGGAATCCAGGCTCATAACGTATGTGCTTAGTGATAACCAAGCCATGGCTTTCCATGGCTCCATCAAAATAGAGAGGTGGAATAAGATACTTAAACCCATCTTAGAAGCGACAAGAAGAGCGGTGGAGAAGGGTTTGGGGGATGACCAGTTTGATAATGCCTTTACATTTCACACCAATGGTAATATTGTGGATCTTTTTATAGCTTTGGAAACTTTTGCAGGCTTTAAAAGATCCAAAATTATGAAAGCTACATAGATAATCTTTGTGGGAGACATTCTGGGTGGTTTAGAAAAATGGTTCTTTCAATCAGCAACCATTTGACAGTCCTAATTTCAGAGATCATGATGAGGATGGAAAAAGACAAGTTAAAAGATATCCAAAATTGTCATAGGGTGCCTATGTTTATAATCAAAGATGAAAAGGTTTTTGATACCCACTGGCCAGAGATGAATAGAAATTTGGACTTCCTATTTAAAGAGTTACTGAAGGAAGACATGGATAAATATTGACTCCTAAAGTATTGGCGAGATGAGGGTTATGATTGTATGGGATAAAACCTACCTATCAAACACAATCACTCAAACATGCAAACAACAAAGGTTAGCCATTAGAAATCATAAACATGTTAGCATATTCAAATAAAAGCTTGAAACAAATGGGTTAACACCACAACCTCCGATGAGCCAAACAAGTGCACCCAAGCATTGTTGCTTTGCTCTTAGAGATATTTGTGGGTGTGATCTCCCAACACAATATTAAAATTTCACTAGATTGATGGATGAAAGCTAAAATGCATGCTAATGGATACAATGAAGAGCTCAAGAACAAGTATGAGGAACTTGTCTCAAGCCTTCATCAAATGATGAGAATGAAAATGCAAAACTACACTAACATGCTATGCAAAATCAAATGAAATGAAGAATTAGATTCATTTCCATTATACCTAAGATGTGATTTCTAGATTTCTAAGAACATAAACATGAAATGCACTATAAAATTCTAGCACTAAACTAGCATGATAACAATGCATAAATGAGAGATGATTTTCTCTTGACAATGAACTCTATTTATAATTTTTTTGGAGGAGAGAGAGGGCTTGGATGAGGTGGAGCTCATGTGGCATCCACATAGGTGCCACATGAGGGACACATAATTCATGCAAGAGGCCCACTTTGCTCACACATGTGTGAGCAACTTTTGATGTGATGGGTCAAGGTGTACTTAAAATACACGTGTGAAAGATCTTGTAAGAGGTGTAAGAGTTTTTGTACAATGAAATATTTTTAGAAAGTGTAAGAAGGTGTCATCATGGGTGTAAGAAACCTTGTTGGCACCAAATTAGGATTATTTGGAAAAGCAAATTTTGTAAATTTTCTCACACATGTGTGAGAAAATAATTAGGACTAATTTGTGTAGGAATCAAGAAATTAGCCTAATTAACCTTAGTCAATTAGTGAATAGGTCTATTTGGTGAGAGTGATGTGACGTAGGGTAAGATCTAGGTTCAAATTAGCTTAATCCAAATTAAATTTAGATTAATTATGGTTTAGTCGAATTAAGTCATCTGGAGGAATAAATAAATTAAAAATTTATTTAAAAGGGATTAATGGGGGGTAATGTATATAAATAAGATTTAATACATTAAAGGGGATAGTATTTAAATTAAATTTAAATACTAAGAAAAGTGAATCGTATTTAATTAAATAAATAGAAGAATATAACAAATATAATTAATTAATTATAATACTATGGGAATATTAATTAAATTAATATAAGGATGATGTTAGATGTCTACATTTTTCCCCTCTTTGATGCGGCATCGAAAGTGGCTTCACGTCAAAGAAAAGAAAATAAGATGCCCCAAAAAGGTCAGGAAAACTTAAGGCTACGCGAGTGGAGGAGTGTGCCCCCTTGAGAAAAATAATAGGAAAAAATAAAAATTTTAATAAAATTTTCTCGAAAAAGTTAGGAAAAAGAGGGAAAGAAGACCAATTGCATGGCATGTCCAAAATAAATAGAGGAAAAATGGGGACCATAGTGGGGAACGGGAAGAAGGACAGAAGAAACGGGCCCCAAGGGGCTATAAAAAGTCCACCTAGGCCCAAAGAGAAGTCACTTTCACTCACAAAGAGTAAAAGGATAGAAGAAGAGAAGAGCGATGGCAGTAGAGCGAGATCGTGCGCAACTTGGGGAGCAATCTAGGATCCATCAGTGACTTGCAGATGCTGGACCACCGGTGAGTAGTCGAAGGCCTCCTTGTCCATTAGACATTTAATGTTTTTTAATACATTTATGGTGCTTTAAATGCACTCCAAACTGGCCTGTAGCACAGACAGCGGTTGCCTAACCACCGTCTACATAGACGACGATAGACAAGTTGTCGTCCTCACAAATGACCAATCTGTGATCGATGTCTACACAGAGGGAGATCACTCGATCTCTATCTGTGAGGGCAGAGGGGGAGTGAAGAAGGACAATGGAAATGACAGAGTTAAAACTCTGTCGTCTACGCGAAAAAGAGGTGGCAACCTAAATCGCCATCTCCGTAGATCAACTTCTATGAAGATCTGTTGTCTGTGAGGGTGAATCAATGTCTCCATCGATTGACCCAGAAATGGAAGAAAAAAAGATAAAAGAAGAGAGAGGAAAGGGTCCAGGAGCATTTTTTGATGCCTCGGATCAAGATAGGGGAATTTTTTGATGCCCCAAAATGCTATCTGATATCTGACAAGAGCTTGGTGGATGCAGGAGGATACTATTACCTTCTAGGTGAGGCAGTGCTTTCCAGCGACCATGGTGCTGGATCATGAGATGACTGCTATAGAGTGGGGGATTGTGACACCTTGTGGATTGGAGCATGTACACCTCTAGCCCCATTTGAGAGTTCATAATGCACTTATGTTAGCACTAATCAAGAGGTGGCACAACAGCACTTCGAGCTTTCACTTCCCTACAGGGGAAGCCACGATCACCCTTCACGATGTGTGGAGGATCTATAGAGTACCGATTCAAGGGATGATACTCGAGTACTACTTTGAGGGGTCAGAGCCATACATGGAGATATCTTTTGGGTAGAGATATGTAGACCTTCCCACTTCATGGTAGTGGATGTCATGGGTGGGAGCGATGGCGCTACAACCATGGTTGTGGGAGGTGGCCCCATATCTGGTTGTACTTATTGGGGGATGTCGGATGCCTAATCATGTAAGAAAGGGATTCCCTATTGGCTGGGCTTGAGTACTAAGTATCATGGTGGAGGATGGAGATTAGTACTGTTGGGGGTATACGATCCTTAGGTAGTTGTATTATGATTTGCAAAGGTGCGCCTACCATAAGGGTAGGACACTAGGACCAGGATGCACACCACTACTCATATGGGTGTGGGAGCATATTGTGGTCATATGAGCGATCTAGACCTAGGAGACCAGAGTGGCTTATGAGCCATTTGCATGTAGATACAGGCCACCCATCAGCTATGAGGCTATAGACTTAGTTCGATACTAGCGGCAGACAATAGATGAGATGAGAGATATTCAATGGGCACCCTATGCAGGGTGCGAGGCATGGGGACACCAGGTCCCTCAACAGGATGGATATGCAGAGGATGAGTTTTATGACTCATATTATCTTAGGTTTGTTTAGACAGACTGTTGGCTAATTGGGAAGACTTCATACATGATTTTTATGTATATGTCATCTGGAGTATGGAGGCAAATGGGTCAGACGAAGGCGGTCATGCCAGATGGGTTCCCACATCCTTTGGTTACATGGGAGGTCGGGAGTATTTGGGGGTGGGTGTAAATCTTTGGATATAATGAGGATCATGGATGGGGATGACCGAGGTTCCCTAGATCAGGGCACAAGAGTCTCTACAGGATGTTGGAATTGTCCCAGCATATGCACAGTGGTGGGTGGCACACAGGCTAGTGAGACTGACAGTGTCAGGGGTTGTGCAGGAGGATGAGCAGCTAAGAGAGGGAGGAGATGGAGGAGGGTAGGGCGAAGATGATGATGATGAGGATGGAGGGGATGGAGGAGGGGTTGGGGGGAGGAGATTCTTGCCTAGGGTTGCAGCATAAAGGAGGCGAGGATAGGTAGAGATACCTATAGGGAGGCAGCCACCAGTGGTCCCAAGACAAGATCAGGGACAGGGGCCTCAAGGGCCACCAGTATAGGGATAAGGGCCATAGGGGCCACCAAGATAGGGACCACAAGTCAGGCACATAGTCCAAGATGTACACAATATAGTGGTAGCAGAGTGGGACAGTCTATAGATTGAGCTGGGCAGGGTATAGGGATTATTAGCGACATCTCAGGCGACTGAGGTGAGTGCTCAGGCAGAGATCCAGTGGCTACAGGTTTTACTGGCCACTACCCAGGCCATAGGTGGCATATTTTAGACAGAGATAACCAAAGTATAGGGGGAGCTAGCAGCAGAGAAAGATCAGGGGTACAGTGCTTAGAGGGCACTAGATCTTTTACAGACGTAGATGGACAGCGGGGATTTCTCAATGGTGGGATGGGAGGAGGGGGATAGAGAGGAGATGGTGGCCATGTCATCCCAGATAGCAGCTCTGATAGTACAATGAGACTCAATGTAGATCAGAGCAGAGTGGGATATAACTCAGGATATAGGAACATTGACAGGGTTGTGTCAGGTGCTAGCAGATGCATTTGCAGCACAAAAGGAGGCTGGCATGAGAGGGCGGGATGCCTTGTACTACATGAAATTATATCACAGAGTTGTGCCAGATGTAGAGTGAGAACCCCCTTATACAAAGAGATTGATATCTCATATTACAGGTTGAGATTCACAGGGATCGGTGGGGTTACCACCGCATTCGGACAGAGGTGCAGGGCCATCACAGCCACCACCATGATTCTTCTCAAGCCATTTTGATACACATTTTTGTATGATTTATGAGACACTTGATGTATGAAAGACATTTTGATATATATATATATATATATACACATGGACTTTATGGACTTTATTTTATGATGCTATATGATGTGATGTTTATGCAGGATGGATGTGTTTATGATTTTATATGTTTTACATGATGTTTATGACTGACATGCGGGATGAGATGAATGTATATGATTATACTGACCTATTTTTGATGCAGGGATGGGATGCATATATGTTATGTGAATTTTTATAGATGGATGTATATTCCATGTAATGGTGCAATGTGATAGTAAATAAATGAATGAACCTAAAATGAATGATTTTAACAATGATTTTAATGACTTAGCAATGTGTCTATAATGAATGTAATGGGTAATGAATGAAATTGAACTATATGTAACTATAATGACTAATGAGTAATGAATGAAGTAACAATGCAACTTATAATGAATTAATGATTAATGAATGGACTTAATGAATAGTAAAAGAAACCTAATGAATGAATGCAATATGAGACATATGAGGACACTATTTTTTGTGTGTATCAAATAGGTCTAATAAAATCACTTGGGTGACTAGATAGGGAGAATAAATAGAAACCTTGCCAAGAGAAAAATCAGAGTGCAATATGACTTAGCTAAAATGTAATCGTAACTATGATGATAGTGGGATTTATACCATGTTAATGTTGGAGAGCACACCCTAGTTTGATATTGAAAAAGGAGTTATGCACCATGTGCTAGAATACACAAGTGACATGGTTCCTTTGCATGGACTAGACTCTCAGACAAATAGGTTGTTAGGAACAAGAATGCAAGATATCAGGTATGATGAGACCTATGAAATGTTACTCATGAGGAGATGCAATACATCCAGATCTATTTAGGGATTTGAGATGCATGAATCCTACCCCCAGTGAGGCATACATAGTCATAACTAAATATCAAAACATAAATGCACTAACAATCTATGACAAGCAGATTATACCACAAATGACACATATTCCACTATGTACTCATTATAATGAACCAAGATATAAAAGATTGAGGCTATTGCGATAAGGCCACATTGAAACACAAGATAAAATTAGCAAAAAAGCATCCTGACCAAGTGGTCATTCAATCCAAAAGTTCTTTCCATGAATATTTTTTATGTGAGGATTGATAGAATAGCTGACACCTGAAGGATGTATCCTGATGGGCCAAAGATTGATTGAGTGACACGGGAATTTGCTAGCAATTGCTTGTGAATAGAATGGCATTAGGAAAGTCCATTTTTCTACTGATTTGTTAGAATGTTTGTGGTCACTATGTCTAGAATAAAGCTTAGTGTTGATATGGTAAGCTCAGTCATGCGGGAATGTGATTTTATTGTGAAAGTGGAAAATAGTCAAGGAACTTACTTGCACAAATATGGGTAGTGAATTTATTATGGAAGGTGATGTAGGTTGTATGGAAAACAAATGGTGGAAATAGATGGTGGATTTGACTACACATGGTGCTTGAAACAGGTTTTCACCATGGTACTTATCCATTGCACCACCAAAGTGGTTTTCACAGATGGACGGATTTATTTCTTTTTCTCTTTTTTGTGATTTTTTCTAGCTTTTGTATTTTTTTTGCTTTTTGAATTTTTTGCTTTTCGCTTGCTATTTGATGTTTTTGGATTTTTTGCTTTCTAATTTTTTTTTGGATTTTGATAGTTTTAGATTGTACAATAGACTACTAAAGGATCAAGCATAGAAGCTTGAGATGTACAATATTTACAGTATCAGGGATTGGATCTCCCTCTGGTGATGCAATCTCATAAGCGTCGGAGCCATACTTTGCTGTGATGATGAAGGGCCCCAACCAATTAGGTTCAAACTTTCCTTTCTTTTCACAGTTTTGGAGGTTCTTCATATTGTGCTACAGGACAAGATCACCAACCTGAAACTGATGAGGTTTGATCCTTTTGTTGAACTGGAGGTGAAGGTGATTTTGATACATGCAGAGGTGGTTTAGGGCACTAAGGCATCTCTCATCAAGGAGTTCTATCTCTTGTAAGTGGGCAACTCTATATTCATCTTCAGACAATAGATTCTTGAGAGAAATTCTGAGGGAAGGGAGCTCAATTTTGATGAGTAGAATAGCCTTAGTGTTGTAAAAAAGGGAAAAGGGGGTGGCTCTAGTAGGGGTTCAGATGGAGGTGTAGTAGGACCAAAGGGCGGGATTGAGGTGAAGGTGCCAATCACAGCTAGCTTCATCGACTATTTTCTTGAGGATTCTAAGGATGGTTTTATTCATAGCCTCTGCTTGATTGTTGCCTTACAAAAAGTATTTGGAAGAGGTATGGTGGGTAATGCTGAATTTCATACATAGCTCTATGACATCCTTGTTTTTTAAAGGTCCTCCATTATCAGTAACAATGTCCTGAGGAATGCCATAGCGACAGATAAGATAGTTCAAAATGAACTTCAAAATCTGTTTTCCAATGGTGTAGGTGAGAGGAACAACTTTGACCCACTTAGTAAAGTACTTAGTAGTAGAAAGGATTTATTTATGGCCATTGGAAGAACTAGGGAAAATCTGGCCAATGAGGTTGAGACCCCAGTGGGAAAAGGGCCAAGGGGTGATGGTGGGCTGAAGGGATTGGGATGGGGCGTGTATCAATTTGATGTGCTGCTGACATGGCACACATTTCTTCACATAGTTGTAGGCATCTTATTCCATAGTAGGCCAGTAATATCCAGTGCATAACAAATTCTTGGCCAAAGTGAGTTGACTAGAGTGAGCCCCACAGATTCCTTGATGTACCTCCTCCAAGGACATTTGTGCTTCATCAAAATTTAGACACCTTAAAAGAGTTCCATCAAAATGCTTTCAGAAAAGGGTGTCACCAAGGATTGTGTATCTAGAAGTGTGGAGAATGAATTTTTTATGTTGATTGGGGGTTACGGAAAGTGGGGTATGTCCATCGCAAAGGTGGGAATATACTTCTTGGTACCATGGGGAGTTAGGATCAGCAATTTCACACACCATTTTAGAATTCAGTTTATCACGGGCAGGGACCGTAAGATTCACAACAAGAAAATCACACTATGTATTGTGTTCTGGCATGGTGTTCAAGGACCCAATAGTATCCATGGAATCATCTTCTTTGTTGTTTGTGTGGGGGATTTGTTGGAGGACCAATTTAGTGAAATGTGGTTTGAGATCTTCAACAATACGGTGATAGGGAAGCAACTTATCATCCTTTGTTTGATACTCATCCATAACCTGTTTTATAACCAATTGTGAATCACTTAGTACCAGTAAATTGAGAATCTTCCATTGTATGGCCTGACAGAATCCAAGTACAAGAGCTTCATATTCTGCAATATTATTCATACAAGGAAACTATAATTTATAAGATTTAGGGATGAGATCCCCTTTTGGTGTAAAAAACAAGATTCCTGCCCCTGATCCTTTTTGAGTGAAGGATCCATCAAAATAAAGTTTCCATGGGGTACTCAGGGAAAGATTAAGGACTGGTTCATATGGAAAATCTATTATGAGTGGATGTTTACCGTCAATAGGTGCTTCAGCTAGCTGATCTGCAATAACTTCTCCTTTGATAGATTTTTAATCCACATAAACAATGTCAAATTCACTAAGGATCATAACCCATTTCATTGTATGACCAGTAAGAGTAGCACATTCCAGGAGATACTTGAGTGTGTCAATTTTGGCAACAAGATGAATCTTATGATTAAGCATATAATGTCATAGTTTCTATGTATAGAAATAAATAGCCAAACATGCTTTCTCAATTAAGGAATAATTCAACTCATAACCAATAAGAGTCCTGCTGAGATAATAAATTTCTCGCTCTTTGCCAATATCATCTAATTGTGCCAGAAGGGCTCCCAACGCAACCTTTGTAGAAGATATATACAAAATCAAAGGACGGCCAGGAATAGGTGGTACCAACATAGGTGGATTAGCTAGATAACCTTTTAGTTTCTCAAATGCATTTTGACATAAGTAATCCCATTGAAATTTGATATTCTTACGTAGGAGATGAGAGAACGAATGAACCTAATCTGCTAGTTGTGACATGAATATTTTGATGGATTTCAATTTTCCTTGTAAACTACTCAATTGTTTCAATGTTTTTGGTGGTGGCATCTCGAGGATGGATTTTAATTTCTTTGGATCCACATCTATTCCATGCCATGACACAATGTCTCCCAGCAGCTTACCAAATTGCACTCCAAAGACACACTTCTTGGGATTTAACCGTAGCTTATACTTCTCCAATCACTCAAAAATGGTAGTGAGGATAGGAATGTGCGATTCTCGTGTCTTGGATTTTCCCAAAAGATCATCTACATAGTCTTCCATGATGACATGCAAAATATCATGAAAGATAGTATTCATTGCTCTCTGATATGTGGCATTGACATTCTTAAGACCAAAGGGCACCACCTGATAACAGAAGGTACCCCAAGGTGTCATGAATGTAGTTTTGTGTTGGTCTTCTAGTGCTATCCTAATCTGATTGTAACCGAAGAAGGCATCCATGAGGGACAACATCTTGTGTCCAGCAGTCAAATCCACTATAATTTCAATATTTGGGAGTGGAAAATCATCCTTAGGACATGTAAGGTTTAGGTCTCTGAAATCAGTGCAAATTCAAATGCCCCCAGTAGGTTTGCCTACTGGTACAATATTGGAGACCCATTCAGGATAGTCTATAGGTCTGATTACTTCAGCATCCAACATTTTTTGAAGCTCTACTTTGACTATCAGTGTGACTTGTGGATGCATCTTGCAGAGTTTTTGTTTAATAGGTTTCACACTAGGATCCACAGCAAGATGGTGCATGAAAAGATCTGTATTGAGCCTGGGTATGTCCTTGTAAGTCCAGGCATAATTGATTTTATGTTTATGAAGGAATGTTTTCATGTCTTTCTTTTCTTGATCGCTAAGAGAAACTACAATGTAAGTGATGTGTGGATCTGCTTCTGTGCCTAGATTAATCGAGATAGTGTCTTCGATAATCATAGAGGACAGTTTTGGTTCTGATGATATAAATGACAGGTCAACTTCTCCCTCCTCTAGCACCTTAGAAAGGTTTTCACTAGAGGATGCGTCCTTTATTTTGTCTTTTTCTTCATCCAAAGGTGCCTGTGAGAGGTTTTCACCAGGGGATGTTTTTGTTTTTTCATTTTTTTTTATTTTTATCTTTATTGTCATTTTTGCGACTAAGAGAATTGACCTGGCTACCAAAGTAGGCTTGCTCACTGTAGTGAATTTGATGTTCATATTCTTCAAGATTATTGACTCCAAAGAGGGCTAAAACTACCTCATCCAAATCGCAAATGTCTAAAGCTGGTGATGAATCTTGCTAATCCTAGTCAATTAGTTCAGGGTTTTTGAGGGGAAGATGAGGGGATGAAAGATCAGCTTGGGTGATAGTGAAGACATGGTTATTATCATCGAGGTCATCTTCAACATAGTGGAAATGAATTTTGAAGAACTCTTCTCCAGTGTTTGAATCTGAGGCAGCTAAACAATAATCCTTAGCGAAGTTAGTCTTAGTTTTTATGGAACCCAATCCATGTCCTTTAGGATAGCCATTGGCTGTTATAATTTTCTTCTTACCAGTTTTATTAGCTCCAAGACCAATACCATGATATCCCATGCTTTCAACAATGGGAGTAACCTTGGGATACTTTCCTTTGGGGAAAGTCATAGGTTTTTCTTCTTCATCATTGTAGAGCCAATCAAGGACATCGTATTCCATGTTTTCATCTGATAAGGACCCCCAGTGTTCAAAAGTGGTTCTTTTTCAATGCATGGGCACTTTTTCTTTAGAGACGGTAATGGTGATAGTCTTCCATAAGACTTTGGAGACAAAGGGAGTTTCCCAATGCATAGATCACTTTCAAATTTATATTCTCCCATGCCTTGATCTGTAAAGGTGGCCTTTGCTTCAGATGTAGAGGCTTTCTCTTCAAAAACCTTTTCCTTTCCTTTGGTTTGATCAGCTGGTGTTTTTGATGTATTTTCTAGAACTGAGGGGGTGTCTGAAATAGGGATTTCTTGATTGAAGTGTTGGCCAAACTCATTCAATGGTCAGTAGTTAGATTATTTTCCTTCCAGTCTCTTACAGTATTGAAAGGGCTCAGGATCTCTAGGAATTATGATTTCTCTACTATGATGTGGAAACTTGAGACATTGATGATAAGTAAAGGGTATGCCTTTGATAGCATATATCCAAGGTCATCCCAGTAAGATATTGTAAGGTAGATCTAGATCTAGTACATGGAAAATAGTTTCAATCAA
Source organism: Thuja plicata (assembly GCA_018584345.1). NCBI lineage: Eukaryota > Viridiplantae > Streptophyta > Pinopsida > Cupressales > Cupressaceae > Thuja > Thuja plicata. Next base: position 3,731,389 of record MU227297.1, read on the forward strand.
GGCCAGGCCCACTTGTAAGGGTAATGTGATCAAACCTGTGATTTCTCATTCTCTATCATCATAGGCCTTTATTGTGATTCGATTGTCTACATCTAGGAGGTCCTTAGAAAGACTGATGTAACGAATCATCTTCAATGTGCACAAATTCAAGCCAGATCCACCATCTATAAGGACTCATTTTATTTTTGTGGACTAGATTTTGGCTTCAATATAAAGGGACTTATTATGATGAAGGTCAGAAGCACAAAAGTCCTTATCAATGAAGACAAGATGCTCTTGTGTGGTTAAGTTCCCGATCATAGCTTGGAATTGTGCAACATTCATATTCTCAGGGACATGGGATTCATTTAGAGCATCTTCAAGGATTTCTTCATGGATTGGTGAGGTTTTTAGGAGCTCTAGAATGGATATTTGTGCAGGCATCTTTCCTAACTGAGCCAATAAGTCATAGCGAAAGGTAGGCCAAGTAGTGGTAGATGGTGTAGCTGGTGGATTTACAGATGTAGAAGGTTTATCAACAGCTTGGATAGTGACTCTGGGCTTGTGTGTGGTAGAATTACAATCAGCAGCTTTGAGGATTATGGTGTTAACATGTGTGTCAAATTCTTCAATGCGGCCACAAAGAGCATCAAACCCAAAGATATCATTTTATTCTAGACTCCCACACATTCGATCATCACCTGAAATAGTATTGGTAGAGTAATCATATGGGATTCTGTTGGATGCATTGTTTTGCTTTTGTGGTGGGAAGGGCTAATTATAGACTTTAAGTTTTGCATTAGATGAGGATTCATTCTGACCTTCAACTTCAATTTTTCCATCCTCAATGAGATCTTGCACAAAGTGTCTTAGCTTCATGCATTTCTTGGTATCATGTCCTTTGATGTGATGATAATCACAATATTCATTATCTCTATACCAAATAGGCTTGGGTTGATTCTCATCAAAAGGTCTATTATTTGGATAGATTATCATCCCTTGATCTACAAGTTGTTTAAAGATCACGTCTAGGGGTTCAACCAATGTTGTGAATTGTCGTTGTTGCCTATTGTCATTGTTATTATTGTTTTTGTTTCTATTGTAGTTATTGCGAGGAAACAAGTATGAATGATTGCGTGGTTGTTGTTGATTGTTTTTATGATTGTTGTTATGATTGTTGTTTTGATACTGATTCTGATTGTTCTGATTTTGATTTTGATTGTTGTTGTGATTCTGATTTTGATTCTGATTGGTGTTGCAATTTTTTTTATTATTATTGTTGGATGCTTGAACAATTTGTACATGCTTGGCATTAGTCACTTCATCATTGATGAATCCTTTGTTTTTACTCTAGAATTTGGGTTTATCATTGTTGGAAGGAGTATAATGTTTGATGCTACCTCTTTGCAAAAGGCCATCTTCAATATCTTTTCCCTTCTTGAAAAGGGATTCAAAGGTGTCAGGTGAAGCCATTTTCATTTGGAAAGACATCTTGGAGATCAAATTCTTTGTGAAGATGTCAATTAAGTGACTATCAGGTATTTTTCATGGCATACAATTTTCAATATATCTCCATCGTTGTAAGAAATTAGAAAAGGTTTCTCCATTCTTTTGTTTATTATTGCACAAATCGGTGAGTGTTGCTTGATGCTCAATGTTATACAGATATTGTCCAACAAAATTCTCTGTGAGATCAGAGAAAGTAGAGATTGATCCATAAGGAAGGGCCATGAACCATTCCAAAGTTGCACCTTCAAGACTCCTAGTGAAGAGTCTCTTTAGGTAATTCTCATTATAGGCAACTTCTTGACATGCGATGTAAAATTCTTTGAGATATTGTAGAGGACATGTTTCACCTTTGTATTTCTCAAATTTAGGTATCTCAAAGTTTGGTGGAAATGGTTGCATTGTGATGGACTTGTCAAATGGATAGGGACAAATCTCTTCAAAAGAAAAATCCATTTTTCCCCCATTTTGTAAACCATGCACAAGGTTTTTGAGTTCATTAAATTGTTGGGCCAAGTCTGGAGTGCTCTGCCTCCTCCAAATTGTGTAGCTGAAAATCCTATAGAGGTCATACCTATTAGAATACTTCAGGGATAACTGAGAGGGGGGGGTGAATCAGTTATCAACAACTTTATCTTTTTCTTATACTTATTAATCCAGATTGATACAAAGTAGATGCACATTCAGATAACACATTACACAACACATAATTTGGTTATGGGGAAACCAAATGGTAAAAACCCCAGTGGGAATTAGTACCCACAAAGAACTATACTGTTTGTAGTAATCCCTGTTAAAAGATCATACAACCCTGTTAGGAGTTGTTCATTACAATGTAGTAGTATAGTGACCTGGTTAAGGGTCTGACCCTGTTAGGAGTCTTTTACAATAACCCTATTAGGGGTGGTGGACTCACTATCCAAGGACTCGCTGTCTGAGTGTTGAAGGCTACAACCTTCTGGTTATTTGATACACACTGTATCAACAAGGTGAACTGCTATTTATGACATTGCTTGTCTGATCAGTTCCTTTTGTGCGCCGATGCTTTAACCTCTTGTAAAGCACTACAACAATATTATCTATATTCTACAAGCTTCAAATTCAATATCTATATTATCAACATATGATAAATATAGCTCTGCTACTTTAACACTCTGCTTTGCTTTTCTTATCTTTGGCTTTCGCAACTCTTCTTATCACAAATGACCTTCTATAAGTATATACTCCAAGTATGAGATCATGGGACCTGTTAGAAAATTCTTCATAACATCCTTGGCTCTACTAAGCGTGCAAGCATAATTACAACCGCGCAAGTATAAACTGAATAGACGCGTCGCTTCACTAAGTCAGCTTCACCAATTTAACCATAACTTTTCAATATTCTTGAAATACGTTTGGCACCTTTAGATTAATATCAACAACTCATAACTCATCATGAATATACACACACATATCTTGAAGATAGGTGCAACTCAATAAACACGTTACATACGTCGGCCTTAAACTGTTATTCCTACAGAACTGTAACCATCAATAACAGAATTACATATCTTTACTGAAACATCATATCTGGGTCTGCGTGTATGACCATAGCATAATAAACATGTCAAAAACATGTATCTATCCACAGAAGTCTTCATGTCATCATATGGATAAGTACATACAGAAGTGTTGTTGTGTATTATATGTTGTCATCAATGACAAACATACAATCAATCAACTGTTCAGAATCAAATCTCCAACAATCTCCCCCTTTGGCATTGATGGCAACATATGATAAAAACAAATTTTGTTCATGGTGTCTTCTTTCTTTTACAATCTTCTCAATATCCTCATCAAAGATTCATCTATACTGCTACAGTTACATAGACTGTGTTTTATATGTATACTCCCCCAGAGCATAAGCTCCTTGTATGTGTTCCTTGTTTAGCTCTTTGTTTGTTTTCCTTGTTTTTAGTACATACTCCCCCATTTGCATCAATGGCAAAGGGTGCCATAAACCATTATGCACAGGTACTACTCCAGAAGTAGAGTAGTCAACCATTCATCAGTCACACAGGACTGATGTACTTTTTTTTTTTTTTTAATCAGACTTAGGAGAGGGAATGAATCCCAACTTCTCCCTTAGATACTCAAAAGTATCCTTTGCTAAAGGCTTCATGAAATGTCTGCTAATTGATCTTTTGTGCTTACATAGTCCAATGTCACTTCCTTGTCTCCAACTTTTTCTCTCAGAAAATGGTACTTGATCTCTATGTATTTGTCTTTGTGTGCATCACAGGGTTCTTAGACATGTTAATAGTACTGGTGTTATCACAATGAATAAAAATAGGATAGTCAACCTGAATACCAAAGTCTTTAACCATATGCTTGATCCAAACAATTGTTGTACAATTCAGTGCTGCTGCAACATATTCTGCCTCTGTCGTTAACTGAGAAATACAATTTTGCTTCTTGATTGTCCAAGATACCAACTTTTCTCCAAGAAATATTACTCCTCCTGAAGTGCTCTTCCTGTCATCAATACAACCTACCCAATCTGCATCATTATACACATGAAGTTGTGTATTCTCTGATTTAGGATACCATAAACCATAGTCTATAGTTCCCTTAAGATATCTAAATATCCTCTTGATTGCCAT
>MU227297.1:3762017-3773304 GCA_018584345.1 Thuja plicata
TATATTTATATATATACATATATACATTTATATATGAGGGGATAGGTATTATATATGTACATATATATATTCTTATCTATACATAAATAGAGATGTATCTTTATTTGTTTTCCTTTTGGATGCAATTATCTACACTTATCCTTTGAGTCAGGAAATGTCCTTTTAAAACTATGCAATAGATTTATAAATTATTTAACTTAGAAATACAGATGCCTATCTATATAACTACAAAAATATAGGTTCAAATGTATAAAGTTTCGGGTTTAGATAGTTGAATAGTGTAATATTTCCATATTCCTTATCACATAAGATATCTTTATTAAACCTCCCCATCTTTTTTTAAGTGATTCTCCTGTCTAAGGTAGCTTAGTTTTATATTCCCATTAGAATTTCTTTCCTTTCCCTCTATCTACCTTTGGTCTCTTCACATTCCCCTTTTTTTAATCTGTAACCATTCATCTAAATGGTTCTTGACCGCCGGGGTTCTGTATATATTTGGTTCCTTCCTTCCCTCTCTTCCCTCTATTTATTAGTTCTCCTCGGACCGTTCCTTAGCACCCATCCCTTAGCACCTCTCACCTTTTGCAAGTGAATATGTCTATTCCCATTAGATTGAGAGGCCCCAGGGTGCAGATTGCCTTTGATGGGCCAATAATAGGTAAAAGAATAGAGAATATCCTTCTCTCTTCCCACTTTCTTGTAATCAGAGCCATTTTTAGGGTTTTTGGTAGAGACATCATTTTTAACTCTGAAAGGTACAGAGTTAACTCTGAGATCCCAGGTCTTTTCATAGCTGCAGCCTTTCAAGTTGACGCTGACAAACTTCAGATCGAGACTTTGTGTCATAGGATTTTCAAAAAAATGTATTTAGGGGACCTAGACAAGGTCATGGCCAATATAAGAAATGACCTGACTATCCCCAAACCATGCTTTTATGACACTCCCATCATCAAGGGTAGACCGGTACCCACATATCCTATTTTATTCACTGAAGACTTAGAATATTTAGCAGGCTGGGCTCCCATTGTTAAAAGAAATCTAAAATTTTTTCTCTACTTCTGTCATATTTGTTATCCTAAAGCCTTGAATTGGATTGATAACTTTATCTTAGAAGATGAAGTGAATGCCTGGGAAACTGAGGAGGAGTTAAGTTGTTGTTTAGAACCACCGTACCCTCCCAGACACCTCAATGTGGAGAACGAAGATGATTTCAAGTAATAAGGATTTACGGATACATCCCTTTTGTTTCTTTAGTAACTCAGATTCTTTAAAGATTGACATATTTAAGATGACAAATATTTGTTTTAATTTGAGATTGGTAAAGAAAATATTGGTTTTGAGATAGATTTTCAATTGTAAAATAATTTATAACTAACACAATTGCTGGTAAAATGATTTTTTATTTTCAATACTAACAAGGAGTAGTATTATTAGATTTTTGTTTCCAAAGTGGTTGAGATGTGTAGGGAATGAGAAGCCAGAATAGGGTTAAGGATCTCCAAATACTACAAAAAGACAAAGTTTCCACAGTAATCAGGCAACAAATTTTTCAAGATATAGATAGGTTGAATGTAATTAAGAATTTAAGACAAAATAAAGGGAATATTCTTCTTATGATTTGGAATTATATGCTTTGGTTCAGTCTCTTAGGAAGTGGAGACATTACTTGTTACCCAAAGAATTTGTGGTGTTTACTGATAACCAGGCCTTGAGCTATATAAACACACAAGAGAAGCTCAGTAACAGACATTTGAAGTGGATGGAATACCTTCAAGCATTCACATTCACAATAAATCACAAGAAGGGACAATTCAACAAGGTTGCAAATGCCTTAAGCAGAAGGTTGCTAACCATTTAGGAAGTTTAGTTGAAGAGCATTGGGGTAGAGAGTTTCAAATACCTCTATAGAGAAGATGAGGACTTTGGTGAAGCCTATAAGGTATGCTCTCATTTTCAGAATCAATTTCATAGTCAGTTTTTTTATTTTACCTTGCAGAGTGAATTATTGTTCAAGGGGAACCAATTGTGTGTTCCTAAGGGTTTAGTGAGAGAAAATATCATTTAGGAAAATAATAATGGAATCTTGAGTGGCCACTTTTCTATGAACAAAACCCTAGAGTTAGTTCAAAGGTTTTACCATTGGCCAAAGATGATGAGAGATGTAACCAAGTATGTTGAACAGTGTCTAGTGTGCATGAAAAAAAAGGAGGAGCTAGCAATGTAGGTTTGTATCAAACTTTTCCAATCCCTAACAGACCATGGGAGTGTGTTAGAATGGATTTCATTGTAGGGTTACCTAAGACAAAGCATGGCCATGACATTATTTATGTTGTGGTAGACAGATTTAGAAAAATGGGCCACTTTATCCCTTATAGGACTACACATGATGCTAGTAACATTACACATTTGTTCTTTAAGGAGATTGGATGAATCCATGGACTACCCCTAAGTATTGTATCAGATAGGGATGTTAAGTTCATGAGCCATTTTTTGAAAACACTATGGAGTAGATTGGGTACCAACTTGTCATTTGGTTATGCTTGCCATCCTCAGACTAAAAACATTATGGAATAGATTGGGTACCAACTTGTCATTTCGTTCTGCTTGCCATCCTCAGACTAAAAACATTGTGGAATAGATTGGGTACCAACTTGTCATTTGGTTCAGCTTACCATCCTTAGACTAATTTCCAAACTGAGTTGGTTAATAGAGTGTTAGGTAACTTGTTAAGGTGCCTAACCAAGGAGTATGGGCAGACATGGGATGTGGTCATTCCCCAAGAAGAGTATGCATACAATGACAGTATTAATAGAACCATAGGTAGAAGCCCATTTGAAGTTGTTTATGGGATACACCTAAGGGGTGTATGTGAGCTTAGAGACCTTGGAGCCATGGAGTATAGGAGTGGTCATGCTGAAGACTTCACTCAAACCATGAAGGATATCCAAGATTAGTTAAAGAAGACTATATTGGAGTCTACCCAAAAGTTGAAGGCTAAAGTAGATGAGAAGAGAAAAAATGTTCAATTTGCAATAGGTGATTATGTTATGGTACATCTGAATAAGTCTAGGTTGCAGAAGGGGATGCCTACAAAACTACATATGAAGAAAGTAAGACCCTGTAATATCTTATCCAATTATGGGGCTAATGCCTATAAGGTGGATCTACCTACTGAATTGAGCATCTCACATGTCTTCAATGTGGTATACTTGATAAATTTTAAAGGACCTTTGACTGAGATAGATGTGAATAGAGAAGTTGGAAAGGATGTAGAATCAAAGGCTTTACCTCCCAAGATACAGACAGAAGCAGATATGGTGTTGGATTCAAGGGTCAAGAATACTACTAGACATACAGTGTACATGGAACACCTCATCAAGTGGAAGCACAAACCAGAGTCAAAGGTAACATGGATTGTAGATATAGATTTCAAGAAGATGGTCATTCTTGAAGACATTGTGTCCATAGGAGTGACATGACTTTCCTTTGTGTGGGAGTATGGTATAGGAGCAACTAGGTAAGACTAGATGGTGACCTAGGGCTCCTAGTTTGATTTTTTCTCGTAGTGGTCTTAGCCAAGCTACTGTGAAATAATAGGACTAAATAGGTCCTAAGGTTTGTTTATTTGGTTAGAAGACCAAACTAGATTATTTGATGTTAAGAAGTAATGATTTCTACAATTTGGGTAAATGTTCCAAAAATGGTGGAACCATGGATTTTATTCTTGTTAGAGTCTAGGAGGGCTACTTTGAGTTCTAATAGGAATAATAGTGCATTTGGATAAGTTTCATAGTGTGTTGACCAAGTTTGAGTGCAAGAATCAAAAAGTTGTCAATTTTGTCATTGACAACATTTCTTGCAATAATGCATCTTCAAGAATTTGGCTATATAAATATAGGAAATAGTTGTATTTGTGACATGGTCATCTGTATAAGGCCTCCCCCGACCTTTGAGTGGGGTTGGATGAAGTTTGGAAGTCAGTGTACAGACTATGTAATTGAGAATTTGGTTATAGTTGAGTATTTTGTACACATTTTGGGTTTCAATGGATTGAACTTTGCACTATGACTTGTGCATGAGGTAGCTGATGTAATTACTTGATTCTAAATGTGTTAGTTTTTTTTTTTCTTTTTTCATTTCTTTTGTAAATAATTTTGTTTTGTGCATTGTTGCTAGCCTAAAACCAGGTAGTTTGTGTAAATGGGGTCATAGCTCATCATTCTATGTGGCACTTGTACAAGATCTTGGAATGGGTGAGGAAACTCCTTGTACTATATGTGTGGAGAAGGTTGAGCCCTGGAAATCTTGTTTTCTAATTTTACAGTGATTCCCTAGGAGATCTAGAGATGCATGGATAGGGATCACAGTGAAATATAGAGGCAATAGGGAGTGATTGAAAGCATTGGTTGCTTCAATTAGAGGATGTGGAGAGGAGGAAATGTGTATGGAGAAGCCCCAAATCCAATGGGAAGCTTTGGTGGTGAGTTCTTCACGATGAAAACTCAAACCCTGGTGGGTATGCTCAGTGTATGGTGAAACCCTTAAATATAGGCTTGCAAATAGGAACCCTCTGTACGAACAGTTTGGGAAGGCAAGACCTAGAAAATCCTTTAGTTCTTCGAAAAGGGTGTCAGGATCTGGAGTTATTTTTTCATCTTGTTAAGAAAAATTTCAAGTTATATGCAAAAATGTGCCTGATTAGGCCTAATGCTTGTAGCCCTATTTTATTGACTTTGGAGCAAGTTCTTGAACTTGTGTATGGTTTCCTTGAAAAATAAGCTATTAGCCATTGTGTTGGATGCAATTTCCTTGTTTTGGCCCTTCCTCTACATTGGTGAATAGTGATAGCCTTATTGGATCACCTGGTGTGAAAATACAAGAAGATAATCATGGGGCTTATGGTTGATTGAGTTGATTTCCTAAATTATGTTAACAAGTTGAATTGGTGAAGGATTTGAGTAGAGAATCCTTGGAAGATTAGGGTTAGTTAATAACCCTAATAGGCTAGAGAAGTGGCCCATAGGACACCCTAGGAGAAGATAGAGTTGTGAGAAAGACTTGTCATTACATCATAGTATCTTAGATTTAGACATTTGGATGCAATCTTAATGATTGGATCTTGTGGAACAAATCTATACTTAATGTCCACTATGATCTCAGACAAATCAATTATGGCAGATCAATGTGTAAGATGGATCATCCCTTTCTTTTCTTATTGTATTTATATTCCTATGCCTATTTTCAATAAGGCAAGTGTTCAAAGAGCGACTCTTAATTTAGGAGAATTGGGATAAGTTGAATGACCTGATCTAAATCAGACAAGAGATTAATTATATGTGTTTACTCATGTGAGTACGATATGATATTTAAATATTTTCAAGGATTAAATTCAACTAGACTCTGTGATTTTTATGCTTATCTAATTATGTTCATAGATAAGAGCCCTAAGTGGATTATATATCAAAGGTTATTCATTTTCCCTCCTTATCCTTCAACCAATGTCTTCTTATATTGATTTTCCTCCACGAGGAGTTGCTATGAATGAGACATGTCTCATGGCCATTCACAAAGATGATCTTTCACAATTACTAATCGCACCACTTCAAAATTAATCACAAATTTTCAAATGTTGAATGGTACCTTAATTAATAATTATCTTATTTAAGATCTATCGGAATAGCAATAAAATATTTCCATAATGAATTATATCAAATCCTTTCAAAGTTTGCACCTCTTCAATCTTTGGTTAGCTACGTGGAAAATGTGACTTGTCTTCTTATGAAAACAACTTCACACCTTTTATACTATTGCTGACTTTATTCCATCAATTCATTTTATCATGTATTAGATAAGACAAGGTTTGTCTTATTCCATGTTTGTTTTATTCATTTTGTCTTTTCTTTAGACTTTTAGAAATTATATTACATATACTTTTATGTTGTTGATATAAAATTAATATGTATTGTTCGATATGTATTATATTATTAGTTCCTGCCAAGGTAGGTATACTTATGCATTCATGCAGTTTCATTTCTACTATTAGTTGCACCAATCACCACATTGAATTAAACAATTTAGAACAAAAATTCTATAGTTGATATTTTCTCACATTTGTCCAAAATTTGAAAAACTATGTTTTTCTCTTTTCTTATTGGCTTATACTCTCAACAGTCAATGCAAAAAAATGAATTTCAATTTTAACAATAATAATAATTTTTTTATATTGTGACATAAAGTTTTTACTTCTTTTTCATCATAATGATCTATCATTATCTAGTCAGTGCATATACTACATATTTGAACAATTGATGAATAAATTTAAAATATTTATAGATTTTTTCATTTCTATACACGGAATGATATCGAATGATACCAAAAGAGATTTCTAATTATTCAATGCCCAATTACATCAGATTGAATGCACATTGAATGCATCCTTATCTTGATGCATATTTGAACAATTGATGAAAATTTTGAAATCTTTATAGATTTTTTCATTTGTATATAGTGAATGATATCGAATGATATCAAAAGAGATTTCCAATTATTCAATGCCCAATTACATTAGATTGAATGAACATTGAATGCATCCTTATCTTGAGCCCCACAATGAAAGTTCTATCACAACTAGATTCATGAATGTTTTGAGGTACAACCAGAGGTGTTTTTAGAATTTGTTTGCAAAGAAGATCAAAGAGTGATTCCAAGCGAATATTGAAAGAACATTTGAAGAGGCTTCCTACCATTCAGCTTGTGATATAAAATCAGCCTAGGTATGCATGTGTCACGCAAGTTGATTAATCTTGACATTCTATCTTTTTGTCACATTTTTTAATTCATCTTATAAACAGAAACTTCAGATTTTAATCTCTCCAAAGAATTTTGAAATATCTTATCACCATGAAAGCCTACGGTTGTAATGCTTGGGTTATATCAGAATACTCTCATTAACAATTTGTATGCAAGTGTGGTCTAAAAGGGTTGTTTATTTTCTAAATTAAATACTGGCCATTCAACTCGACTGACCGCCTAGCATGTTGCCACAGTCTCCTCTACCACTTGGCGTCATGGCAACACTTCAGCTGCTTAGCAAACAACACTCATAAAAAATTTCTAAAATTCAAAGGATGTCTCCCATGTCAGCATCAATGGGAGGCATTTGTGGACTCTGGATCTATTAACGTTACCCCCCATCTCGTTAGAATATCTTGTGCTCACCTCAATTCGATTAACGAATTTGCTGATCTGCAGCAATCCCTTTTGTGAAGTATCTGTTTCAGGTAAGTCATATACTAAACTTAAATTTTGGGAATTTTGAGATCTGAGGCAATGAAAAATGCCTTTTTCTTTTAGGTTTGTGTGAACATGGTGAGTAGTACCTTCATATCATCTGTGAGGTCATCGTTATGCAAAGTTCATGCCTGCTTGTTTGCTAGGAGTTGGGCCCCTGCAACTCAAGAGCACGAGCGGTGCCTATTCCACAATAGTTCCTACCTCTCTGAGGTACTCTTTCTTTGTTATAGTTGATATTATGATGATGGTAGTTTTTTTTTGTGTGAATTTGATAATGTGTTACTGACTACTCTATACTCACCAGCAGATCTGGTTCATTTTTTATGGGTAATCTACTGAGTTGTAAAGCGGGCGAAATTGGGGGAAGGGGGAAACGTGGTGGTGCCAGTTCTATACAATGCACATGTGTTGACCTACTATACTCAACGGAGTCTTTGCATTGGCTATTTTTTGTCTCTACTGTGTGAGTTTGTCTAGAGGAAGTTTAGTTTTTTACATTAATTTACTCATCTGAATAAATTAGCTACGACTCGATCTCGTGACCTCTCATTGTCTGCATTGGTGTTTCCATCTTTTATGTCTACTGTATATTGGGATCTTGTTTGTCTCCCTACAACAACTAGTGCACCTATTGTGCCAATAACATAGTTACTTGTGTGTGGAAATTTCAGTTCTGTTTCGGCTTCTGTGCTTCTTGAATTTACCATTTTTAGTGTATTTGAAGAGTAATTTGTTTTAGGACTTTTATCTGTTTAATTAGTACTTGACTATCTTGATTTTGCTATTGTGCCTTGGGAATTCTATGATTGTTGTATATTGTGGAAGAACTTAAGTTTAGGACTTTGAATTATGGTGATATGGAATTCTAGTTTTCAATTTGGATTTTTAGTTATTTGAATGCTCATTTTTCTATTAAACATTTGCAAAAATTGAATTTAGGTTTTTTAATTCCTCGTGTAGTGAATTTGCATTTTTATATGGCTTTTATGCACTCTTAACTCAGTGTTTACTGGCGCTTTCTTTACTACTTGAATTTACCATTTTTTGTGCATTTGAAGAGAAATTTGAGTTGGAACTTTTATTTCTTTTATACGTGCTTCCTATCTTGATTTTGCTATCATGCCTTAGGAATTCTGTGATTTGTTTTATGTTGTGGAAGGAATTGAGTTTAGTACTTTGAATTCTGAAGAAATGGAATTCTACTTTGTGATTTGGATTTTCAGTTCTTTGAATGCTCTGTTTTCTACTAAATTCTCATAGAATTTGAATTCATGTTTATGAATTCCTCGCATAATGAGTTCGGATGTTGATATGATTTTTATGCATTCTTAAATCATTGTTCACCGGCGATTTTTTCAAATTTTGAATTTCGAATGTTAATTCTTGAATTACTAATTTCAATTTCTGATTTTGTGTAAAATGCTTTGATTCTGGTGATCTTAAGTAGAACACATGATGAATATACTTGGGGCCATCAAATACCAAAAGTAAATTAATGACGATTTTTGATTAAGTAGTTTTTCTATTTGAGCTCAGTGATTTTAGCATATTTTGGAAAAAAATTGAATTAAAGATTTTAAATTTCTATGACATTAATGTTGGGTGTTGATATGATTTTTCTTGACTTGGGGTTCAGCATTTTCTAGTACATCTGAAAAGGAATTTAACATAGGGTTTTGAATTCCCCCTAAATCATCGATCTTAATTTTTATTTAGCTTTGAATCTGTTTCATTGTTCATTCAGGAGGAAATTAGATGTATGTCTTTAACTTTTAAAGATTTGACTTTAGATTTTAAATTTGTTGTTTCTGCCGTTCAATTCCTTATTTTTTATACATATCAGCAGAAATCAAATTTGGGACTGCAAATTTCCCCCAAAAAACAATCATTGAGTTTTGATTTGGAATTCGTATCCATCTTTTGAGTTTAGTGTTTCTTAACTTTTCAGTTTTCACCACATTTTGGAAGAAAATAAATTTGGGACTTTATATCCCTTAAAAATAAATTTTGGATTTGATTCAGTCTTTATGCACTCTAAATGCACTGGTTTCTAGCACATCTTGAAATAAATTACCTGTCGGGACTTTATTCCTTAAGTTTATCTTTAGACTTCCGATTTAGTTTGTTTGTTCTTTGAATGTTGTATTACGAAAATTTCTAGTACAATTCTGAGGAAATTAATTTTAGGCATCTTAATTCTTTGAATATTGATTTTGAGTTTTGTTTTCATTTTTCTGTATTTGGAATGCCCAACTTTATAAATGTTGTGAAGGAAATCAAATTTGGGGCTTGAATTTGTATAGATATTAATTTCAAGTACTAATTTGTTTTAACATTTTTCTATTTTTCTTCAAGGAAATTTACATTAGAAGTCTGATTTCCAATTACTCAATCTCTCAACCTTAATGGTGGAGAGCTTAGTAGTTTGTGTACATTTTCTTCAAGAGGGTATAACCCATGAAGGTTAATAGAAGGTCCCCGACTGTTTCATATTTTAATGGCCCGCAATACAAATTACATTATTTTTTGTTTCGTGGTTGTTTTGGCATTTCTTAAAGTTTTTCATTATATTTAAATTGTCTTATTTTTGTAACATAGATTTTATCTGTGAAATGATACATATCAATTTTAAGATGATCTAAAGGAAAATAAACTTTTCCCATGATCAGTGTAGGCTAATCAAATAACATGTATGCAATAGGCATAAATTAACTTAGATTAACTAAAATGAAACTTAAATAGGTTGATTAATGTTTTTCATTGAGGTAAAATCAGGTTTTGAAAGGACCCCGAAACCTTGTAAAAAAGAGAGCTAAAGATAAGCAAGAACAACCCTTACAAACATGGAAAGCCTTCTACGAACAAAAGAGCAGGACCAAAGAAACCAACCCAAACCCAAAAAATGAAAGACTATCAAAAAAGAACAGCTACCAGCACAACTTCTATCAATACAACAACAAACCTTCCAGTAGAGAAACTAGCTTAAAGCATTTTTGCATAGGCTTCCTCAGCCTCTTTCTACATATTTTCCATTAAGACAATGGAGTCCTTCAGCTCTTTCATCTCTTTAGGGATCTTTGGAACTTTCCTTTTTATGCTTCTGTGGGTTCTAGTACTCGGGCCCGAGCTCTTAGCAGCATCATCAATCATGATTATTGTTCTTTCCGGTAGGCTCGTCTCCAAGTACGCATATAATGCTTTGAGATTTTGGACAGAAACATTCAGCCCTTCATTACTATGCTTGAGAATTATACTAATCACGTTGCCATTATGACTGATTTGGGATTTTATTTCCTTCAGCTTATCTTCAAAAAGATTATTAACCTTAGAAATTAGCTCATCCTTTGTGTTATTATTTTTTACCTTAATCAGTGCCTCGTTCTCCATTTCTGCCACCTTAGAACTGATAGGTTCCATAGCATCTTGCATATCCTTAAGGTGTTGTTTCATAGTATTCATTTCCTCCCCAATCCACTTCTCCAAACTAGTCCTGTGGTCCTCCTTGCTCATTGGGATTCTCTCATCCGCCTCAAACCCTACCATTCTAATTTCAAAGTTTAATTTCTTCTTTTTCTTCTTCCTATTATCATTCTTTAGGGTTAGATTCTCCTTAGGTTTAACCTTATTCTCCTCCGCATCTTTTTCCTTGATCTCCTCTTCCTCTTTTTCTTTTTCTTGGTGATCTTCATCCATCTCCCTATTCTCTGCTTCCTCATTCTGACTGAGATTTCCCTCCACCATTATTTCATCCTCAGCATTGTTAAAGTACTCTTTCTCTTCAACCTGGTTGACCTTAATATTACCAGAGTCATCCTCATTAGTCTCAGGCTCAACCTCATTGTCCTCTTCCTGGGTCTTTTCCTCTTCAGTATTCAAGGGATTAGGGCTAACCTCCTTCTCTTCCCTAACATTCACCTTTTCCTTAGTCTTTCTATTTATCCTCTTCTTAGGTTTCTCCTTCTTCATTTCCAGCTTTAACTTCCTGAAATTCCCT
>MU227297.1:3773369-3787134 GCA_018584345.1 Thuja plicata
TTATTCAAAGAGCTCAATAGATAGTAGGGGAAAGACATAAGCTTCTTAGGCCTAAAGTGATTTGCGAAAACAAAATGTAGATTGTAAATTTTTGAATACCGACCATCCAAAGTGAAATATTCTATCATCACTGTAAGAATATTAGCCTAGTGGGTTTTTATCTTTTTAATATCTACATAATCTCCCATACCTTTAGTCAGAAGGGCTTCCTCTTCTTCATTCTTTGGGAAAATTTTAAAGGCTTGAGACCCATCCTTTAATCATCCCTGTAGAACTTCATTCCTTCAACTAAAAGCCCCGTAATATCAGAGATGATATTCAAAGTAAGTTGGAAAGATTTCCCCCACTGATTAACCTTCCCATTCCTCCATCCTTCCACAAATTTCTTCATGATTTCCTTGTTTTCTCCATGCAACCGCTCCATATACTGAGTGACACCTCCCTTCTTAAGTCTCTTCCAGACCTTTTTCTTCAATTTCCACTTTGAACAATCCATAGGCTCCTCCCTCTTAAGTCCACCTCCCATAGTTGTAGAATTTTTAATTAACACAATTTGGTTATGTGAGGACCTAACAAGATTTTGATTTCTTTGGTTTAGAATACCATTTATTACCCACAATCCGTGTGATAAGACAAAATCAATCATACCCTCAACCCTCGACTGACAACTAACAACACATTTGAATTTAACTGTCATTATCATCATTAATTCTAATTTGAAGTGAGTCTTCATTATGATTTATCTTATTGTACTTGATAAGATTCAAAATATCTAAATTTAGGTTTGCTTCCCCATTCCAAGATATCATTTCCTCTCTATAAGCTCCCATGTTAGCAAAGTTGTTCACAACCTTATTTCCTTCCCGAAACACGTGGGATATAAAGCTTTCTTGGAAAAGAAGCATAATTGACTTAATTTTATCAATAATGTGAGCTATAGTCCAGGAGGCCTTAGTTTTACCTTTTATGCAGTTGATTATGTTTTGGGAATCTCCCTCTAGCCAGAATTTCAAAATTCCCTTTTCCTTTGCCAAAGTAACAACATGAAGAGCTATCATAGCTTCTGCAACATGATTTGTTTGAGTTCCAAAAGGGGCCACTATTTCTCCTAGACAATTTCCAGCCCAGTCTCTTATGCATCCTCCCCCACCAGCTCTTCCCGGATTCCCCTTAGCAGCTCCATCAAAGTTGCCTTTAGCCCAGCCAATTGGCAAAGCTGACCATCTAGTGTTTTCTCTTAGAGCATTATTCTTAACCTCATTACTTTTGGAGTTCCCACTTTTAGTATCTATTATTTCTTGAATGTTTGAAAAGTTGGAACTTATATAAGAAGAGGCATTGAAGTTCTCCACCAGACTTCTGCATATTTGTATAGCCACAATAATATGGGAAGAGACTTTCTCTCTGAAGACCCTGTTATTCCTCTCGTTCCAGATCCTCCAAGTGAAGTGAGGAAGGAGTAATTTCCACATCTCCTTATAAGCTTTGCCCTTTTAGGGACAGAGCCATTGGTTGACCAACTCATGGACACTATTGGGTTTAACCCAGTCCACATTGAAAAATTTAAACACTAAATCCCAAACTTTACTGGAGTAGGGGCAGTGGATCATCAAATGATTACTATTTTCAGCTTAAGAGAGACAGAGATAGCATCTATTTGGCATTATAAAACCTCTTTTACAGAGATTTTCCATCGTGAGGATTTTGTCCTGAACCAAAAGCCAAAAAAACATGTTAATTTTAGGAATAAGGTTAGGATTCCAAACCTGAGAACAGAGAGGCTGAGAATCACAGGAGAGCAGAAGGGCAGAGGCTGAGGCTACAGAGAATTTCCCATTAGATTCCGGGCCCCAGATCAAAGAATCCAATGAGTTGTTAGGAAACCAAGTATTAAGTTGATTAATGTTGATTAATGTTGCACTATAATATTTGTTACTTTATAAAAAAAATCTTGATAGTCCTAATTCAATTTCTATTATTTATTTCCACTAAGCTTTCTTCAACTCACATTTGGCATGAACTTTAATGCTTTGCGTCCTTGTATATACTTCATTATCTATTATAACATATTGTAGATTGGGCTAATATATATTAAATATATTTTTTATTATAGTATACAATAATATATAATATTTATATTTATATTATAATATATAATAATATATCAAATATGTAATATATATATATACATATATTAAGTTCATTAGTTTTATTTATTTAATTTAACAATATTATTGTTTATCTTGTAATTATCCTGTATATTAAATTGTATTTTATAATTTTATTTCTATAATATTATATTATATTATAATATTAATTGTTATACTATTAATATTAATATTATATTACCATATTCATTCATTTATTATATATTATATCTATTATAATATATTATAGTATTAAACATAATATAATTAATAATAGATTATATAATAATATTATACTATATATATAATATTTTCATTATTATATTAATAATATAATTAATTTAATAATAAGTTATATTATAATTTATTTATTTATTTATATTATTTATTATTAAATCCTTTTTGAGAGGGGACATTACAGTCCGCCTTCCCCAAAATTGCTTGTCCTCAAGCAATTGTATGTTTACTCCTTATGATTTGGTGGGTGTGCCTTTATTTGGTCCTGAAACAACAATTGCAACTTGAGGTGAGAATCATAATATGTTTACAAATATAGACTTATGAAATTAGAAGATCATATTTTTCAATTTGAAATACTAAAAATAATTCAAAGATGAAACTTATCTTGATGGACTGTAACAGTTCTCCTTTATTAGATGTTTCTTTACTCTTCGATGAATGAGCCAAGAATATCTCTTGATCATGCTTTGACACTCACCAAGAATTTCTAAATTAAGTTGACATTCACCAAGAATGTCTTGACACTCACCAAGAATGTCATTAATCAAGATTTTGACACTCACCAAGAATGTCACTTGATCAAGCTCTGACACTCACCAAGAATGTCCTTGATCAAGCCTTGACGCTCACCAAGAATGTCTAAATCAAGATTTGACACTCACCAAGAATGTCTCTTGATCAAGCTCTGACACTGACCAAGAATTTCCTTGATCAAACCTCAACGCTCACCAAGAATGTCTAAATCAAATTTTGACACTCACAAAAAATGTATTTTGATCAAGCTCTGACACTCACCAAGAATGTCCTTGATCAAGTGTTGACGCTCACCAAGAATGTCTAAATTAAGTTTTGACACTTACCAAGAATATCTCTTGATCAAGCTATGACACTCACCAAGAATGTGCTTGATCAAGCCTCGACGCTCACCAAGAAAGTTTAAATCAAATTCTGGCACTCACCAAGGATGTCTCTTGATCAAGCTCTGACACTCACCAAGAATGTCCTTGATAAAGCGTTGACGCTCACTAAGAACGTCTAAATTAAGTTTTGACACTCACCAAGAATGTCGTTAATCAATTTTTTGACACTCACCAAGAATGTCCTTATTTAATTAAATGTTTATTAACAATAAATCAATTTAACATAAATATATTAATCACTATTTTTGCAGAACTTTTTGTCCTATTAGGGTTGAACCTCCTCAAATCTCCATCGGGTTTCTGCTCCTTTTTTTTTTCTTGGGTGTTATTGAGATCTCTTAGATCATAATTTGATCTCTTATGTGGGGTTTCTTCACCTTGTGTTGCTTCAATCTTATGGACTTGGCTCTTTTTCCACACTTGTGCCCACATTCACATGACTCTTTGCACTTGAAACATATACCTTTCTTCATTATTTCATCTCTCCCTTCGCATTGATTCCCTACATTCCACTACTCTTTGCATATATAACATTTTCATCCCTTATCATCCTTGTTTGAATATTCATACCTATGTTTTGTCTTGGATGGAAAATTCTTAGGTATTTCTCTTGAAGAACTTGATTCGGCCTTCTTAGCCTTTTGTATTACTTCTGCCAACGTTTGAGGTTCCAGGGGGCTGACTATACTTTTAATTGAGTCCTTAAGTCCTTCAATGAATAGATAGGTGATTCTTCTTTGGGGTAGATCAGGAACTCTGAAAGAAAGTTTTAGAAATTCATTAGCAAATTCCTCTACTATTCCATCTTGCTTGATATGTGTAAGTTCCTTGAAATACCATTCTGGATCTTGCTGGTCAAACCTGTTGATGAGTTTGTGAGATAATTCTTGGTAAGAGCTTATATTTTGATGACCTAGGGAGAGAATCCCATTGTGCCACCAATAATGTGTTATCCCTTCTAAATGGAGTACAGCTAATTGGAGTGCATCCTCTTTGGTCATCAGACAGAGGGTAAAGTAGGTGTTTAATTTTTACAACCAAGCCTGAGCTGTAATTTTCCTTAACCCATCAAAATTTGGAAGTATCACCTTGTTTACCTTTTGTTTGATATATTTATTCATATATTTTCTTGTTCTCTTAGGTGTCTCATGTTTTTGGCCTTCGCAAAATTCTGAAAATTTTATAAGCTCCCTTACCTTTGGTTCAAGGCTTGCATAGGATCTAGCATTATCTACAACACTATTTGTAGGTTGTCATATTCCTTCTTCATCCCTTAGTAATTCTTCCCTCGGTAAGAAAGGTAGTTTGGTAACCCTTGAAGTTGATGACTCATTATTTTCTGAATGGTTAAAACCCACATCCCTCCCATTGGTAGAATTGTTCTTGAGGTTGTTGATGGAGTTCCCCATGTTTTGCAGGGCTTGTAAGAGTGCTTCATTAGTTTGATTAGCTTGATCCATAAAACTTCTTAGTTCGTTTGTTAATTGTTCAGCCATATCTTTCTTGCCTTTCTTTCATTTATATGTTATCATAAACTATCTTCCACAGGATGGAAGGATTGTGCTCTGATACCACTGTAATATCCCTTCTTAGGATATCTTGGAATTTAGGGACAACTAACTTGAATTCTTTTATTCTTTTATGGATTATGTTCTTGATTCCAATATAATCTGGTGAATCGTTAATACAATGTCAATGCTATATCAATTTAATAATATCAAGGCGACTTAGTATCTCAAATTTGGACAATTGGATGCAATCTTAATGATTGGATCTTGTGGAACACATCTATATTTAACGTCCACTATGATCTCAGACAAATCAGTTATGGAAGATCAATGTGCGAGATGGATCTTCCCTTTCTTTGCTTATTGTATTTATATTCCTATGCCTATTGTCAATAAGGAAAGTGTTCAAAGAGCGGCTCTTAATTTAGGAGAATTGGGATATGTTGAATACCATGATCTAAATCAGACAAGAGATTAATTATGTGTTTACTCATGTGAGTACGATATGATATTTAAAGATTTTCAAGGATTAAATTCAACTAGACTCTGAGATTTTTATGCTTGTCTAATTATGTTCAGAGATAAGAGCTCTAAGTGGATTATATATCAAAGGTTATTCCTTTTCCCTCCCTATCCTTCAACCAATGTTTTCTTATATTGATTGTCCTCCATGAGGAGTTTCTATGAATGAGACATGTCTCATGTCCATTCACAAAGATGATCTTTCACAATTACTAATCGCACCACTTCAGCATTAGTCACAACTTTTCAAATGTTGAATGGTACCTTAATTAATAATTTTCTTATTTATGATCTGTCAGAATAGCAATAAAATATTTCCATAATGAATTGTATCTTATCCTTTCAAAGTTTGCACCTCTTCAATCTTTGGTTAGTTACATGAAAAATATGACTTGTCTTCTTATGAAAACAACTTCACACCTTTTATACTGTTGTTGACTTTATTCCATCGATTCATTTTATCATGTATTAGATAAGACAAGGTTTGTTTTATTTCATGTTTGTTTTATTCATTTTGTTTTTTCTTTAGACTTTTAGAGATTATATAATAATATTATACTATATATATAATATTTTTATTATTATATTAATAATATAATTAATTTAATAATAAGTTATATTATAATTTATTTGTTTATTTATATTATTTATTATTAAATCCTATTCTGAGAGGGGACATTACAGAAAGTGAGATGTTGTTTGTTAGGAAATGCCTCACACAACTGATTATCTATCTTTAACAGCAAGTTTGGTCTTAGGAAGCTCATTTCATCTATTAATATGTATTTTACATGTTTGAAATATTCTTGTAGTGTTGTTAAGGACTGACTCTGCAAAGGTCACTGCCTTTATAGGCAATCGAAGACATGCATGGATTGGTATGGCTTGTATATTAGAAGATGCAACACCCGTAGGTGCAAGTGAAAGAAATGATTTTTTTATCAATAGTTGATATGCTTATAGATTTTCTAATACAATGTATTAAGTATGATTTCCTTGAATAATCATACACAAAGGAACTTTTTCTAGGACATCCTATAATGGTTAGTAATAATGTTTAGTGTAAGTTGTTGTCTGGGATCAAGTTTGTCATGCCCAAATTAATGAGCAAAAATACACCAACATTTTTTTCTAAACATGCTAAATTGACTAGTGTTTGCATGATGTTGAAGTGCAAAGTGATTACTAAGCTCACGGATGGGTTTACATCACAACTGGATTGGATTTACTTTCATTGGTATCTGATTAAATTTGTTTGAAGATGAGGGGAATCATGACAAGCAATGACCATGCGGGTAACTCCCCTACAAGGTTGACTTGTCAACCTCCCTCAAGAAGATCATCTAAGATTCTACCCTTAATTAGGTTTTATTATTTAAATATGATTAATTACCTTTAATGAAATCAGGGTTAAATAATCCATATTAACATTTATACAGTTAAATAGTAAACCTGCTTAATCACCCTTCAACAATTTCACTTTTACCCTTACTAAATTCATCTTCATAATTTATTCATTGAGCCGATAATGATAGCGTTGCACAAGCTACCCCCTTTAAAAGTTAAATGACACATTTTAAAAACCTAATATAGACTCTTATACTATAAAAAAAATAATTAGTTGTTATTAAGCCCTATATTCCAACTACATTATAAGTAAATTAATACACATTAATTGAAATAATTTATATCATCATACTTTAGTAACTTCGATAACATGTAGCTTTTAAATCCTATGTTATAATGTTGGATGGTAATTATTAAATTTCTCACATCTATTTAATAATTAAGTTGAACCCTTAAATTGTAGCAAAACTTAAACTTTAATGTACATATGGAGTAATCATATTAATAAAACTATTATATTATTGTCATTATATTTTATTTAAACCCATTTAAAATAATATCATAATTTTTTTTATTATAAACTCCTTTTTTATTAATAATTATTAAGTTTGTCACATCGAAAGATAAATCAAATGATTTAATATATTGTAACGCTATGTAATCTTTATAATGATAAATACTTTAAATCGTTATATATTTAAACTACTATATTATTAGTGTTATATTTTAAAATATAACATCACATTATTTTAAAATTTATCCTACCCACTGATGACATATAACTGATTGAATGTTTGAAGATGTTAAGTTGATCACTGAAATGCAGAAAGATAATGCAAGACATTAAATCATTAAGTGGTTTGTATTGTCATTGATGTCAACATGATATAATCTGATCGGTTATATACAAAGTGTCAAAGACTTCAGAGAATCGGAGAGATAAAGATTATGCTTTCAGTAATGCATAAAAGACCAGCACTCACTAAGTGACTACAAACACCGATGGTTAGTGGAACCCGACGGATAGAGAAACCCGAGAGAAATGTTACAGTGATTCCCGAGAAAGAAAACCAACAAGCATTACTGACGAGCAGAATCACAAGCATTACCGATGGCCAGAATTATAGTGTTACCCGATAGATAGACAACCCCGATGGATAGATAACACCGATGGAGAAGCCTGAGGATAACTAAATTTTTGACCGAAGCTATCAAAGAGTTAAAACACCGAAAGGAACTGAAGTTCAGAAACAACAAAATACTTAGCTGGCAAGAGCTAAAGATAGACTTAACTGGTTGTTAACATTATTTTCATCGACAAGTTAAAGACAAAGATAAGTAAAAGATTTAAAGTTGTTTTATCCAGTTGTCATGGAGAAATCTATGGGATAAAACTTAAGTAAAACTTTAAAGCAAGATTGGCTAAGATTGTGGATCATGCCAAGAACAAGAAAATTAAGAAGTGAGAAACAGTGATATTATGTCTATAAAGAGACAATCTAATTCATTATGAATAAGGGGAGTGAATAGAGAAAGAGGATGTTGGAGAGAAAATGATGAAGAACAACTTCATACAGTCCTGATCAATCAAGTTGAGGAAAGAGCTAAAGATTTATACGGACACTGAGCAACAGAGAAGCACGACATCACAGAGCAGAAAGAAGTGCAGCAAAGGTAGTGAAAATACATATTGATTAGAAAGGTATAATGAGCTTACAATAGATCTAAAAATCTGCAAGTGTGAATTGTATGTGTGAACAGATAATTTATTATTTCAGTTTAACCATTGATTCATAAAGTCTCTTAACCGAGTAGGACTTAACAATCCTTTCTATATTGAGATACATCCCAAGGAGTATCAAAAATTTTGATCATGAAGATAGCATGAAATTTCAGATACCATTTGACAAACTACACTGGGTTTGGTCATAGAAGGTAGCATAGACATGCCCGATATCAAGTGACAAACAATTCTATTTAAATACTCTAACAAGGTCACACCTAACAGTGTGTTTGTAACCTTTAACAAGGTTGGCTTTTCACCGAGCTTAGTTTAGAAATGTGAAAATTTTGGGTTACCGGTCCCAAGTGGTTTTTCCCTTAACAGGGTTTCCATGTTAAAAATCCATATGTAAATGTGTTTATGAGTCATTACTTTAGTGTTTTGAATTACACATAACTAATTCTGGATTGATTGGTATACACTAAGCAATTTACTATTTTTTTGGTAAATAAAAGACTGCTAATCGGTAAACATTAAGAATAAGGTTTAATAGTAAACTCCGAGAAGTAGTTATTTGATAAGATTGTTTGAAGGCATACATCTTGTAGGACTAAAGATAACTAGAGGCATAATATTGTGGTACTAGAAGTAATGATAGAACATAGGAAAATAATTTTGACCCAGGTGATAATAGAGATTACCGAAGCAACCAAAAATCTGACAAAAGAGATACTCGAGACTACAAGGACAAAGGAAAGAAAACTTGTTACCTAGCTGAGAACAGAGATGATGATACTGACACCGAATCTGAAGAAGAGATTGAGATGGTATTTGTAGCCATGAAAGATTATTTAGATGAAGAAGAAGAAAGGTATGTAGAAACTACACTCATATCTAAGGTTAGTAAGAATAATGTCTGGATTATAGAAAGTGGTTGCACTCACCACATGACTGGTGATAAACAAAAGTTTGAAACTTTTGAATACTATAATGGTGGATCAGTAAGAATGGGAAACAACACACCTTGTCCAGTTGAAGGTAAAGGAACCATAATGTTGAATAACCTAATCAAATGTGAAAATTATTACTGGGTAAAAGGACTGAATTATAATCTATTGAGTGTTTCACAGCTGAATAACACAGGTTACTGAGTAGCATTTGAGAATAAGAAGGCAAAGATATTCAATGAATCGGGAAGGTTGATCGGAACTGGTGAACAGACAAAAGGTAACCTTTTCTATCTTGATGACATTAACACCACTTTTTTGATGGCTAGAAACGAAGACATATGGTTATGGAATAAGAGATTGTGTCATGTGAATTTTGACAACATGATAAAGATAAGCAATAAAAGAAAAGTCAGAGGCTTACTGAGCATGTCCAAACCTGAGCATATCATGTGCAAGAATTGTCAAAAAGGTAAGATGAAAAATTCTAGTTTCAAGAGTAAAGCCCATACATCTAATGATATTATAGAATTAGTCCATATTGATTTATGTAGACCTATGAGGACAAAGAGTTACTATGGAGAGAGGTATTTCATTCTCTTTGTAGATGATTATTCTAGAATTATGATAGTTATGCTCTTAAAAGATAAATCAAAAGCATTCAATATGTTTAAATGGTATAAGGCTATGGTAGAAAAACAAAGTGGTAAGGAATTGAAATGCTTAAGATCAGATAGAGGAGTGGAATTTATTTTAGATGAACTCACTAACTATTGCAATGAGCATGGAATTAAAAGATAGGTTTCTGCACCAAGAACACCACAGCAAAATGGAATTTCTGAAAGGAGAAATAGATCAATTGTTGATTGTGCAACAACACTGATGATTGAGAAAAGCATCACTCAAAATTTCTGGAGGGAAGCTGTAAGTACTGTTGTCTACACATTGAATAGAGTACAATTGAAGGGCACAAAGAAGACACCCTATGAGATTTGGTATGGCTACACACCCAATGTAAGTTACTTCAAAAATTTTGGTAGTCAATGTTATAATTTGAAGATGAAAGAAATGGAAAGCTTGACTCCAAAAGTGATGAAGGTATCTTTCTAGGGTATTCCACCAAAAACAAGGCTTATAAATGTCTTAACAAGTCCTCTAACAAGATCATTGAAAGTGGAAATGTAAGAATAGATGAATTTGTAGAGAAGAATGATAAGGAAAGTAGAAAAGAACTAGAAGACTACAACAAATTTGTTTACACTGAAGAACCTGACACTCTACCCGAGCAACAATGTATCGCTCTTGAGCAATAGAACATTGCACCCGAGCATCAAGTTACAATTATCAAAAATCAGGTTAATTCTCAAGATGATGTACCAAGCGATGGAGATCAGAATGAAGGTCAAGATGATAATCAAAATGATGGACAAAGAGTTGAACCAAAAATTTCCAAGTATGTCAGAAGACATCATCCACACAATCAGATCATAGGAGACAAGAAAGATGGAATGAGGACAAGAAGTAAATCACTAAACACTAGATGTTTACTTTGTGATTTTGAGCCTAGATCTATTAATACTGCACTTGAAAATGAGGAATGGGTCAGTGCTATGAATGAATAAATAGAAAATATTGAGAAGAACAATACATGGACACTATTATCAAAAACAGATGACAAGAATGTCATCGGTACCAAATGGATATTCAAAAATAAGCTGAATGAGAATGGAGAAGTCACAAGAAACAAAGCAAGATTAGTATGCAAGGGGTATGCACAAGAAGAAGGTATTGATTATGGTGAAACCTTTTCAAACTTGTTGCTAGACTAGAAGGAGTTATAATTCTTCTTTCTTATGCTACATTCAAAGGATTCAAGGTATACCAGAAGGATGTCAAATTTGTGTTCCTAAATGGAATACTGGAAGAAGAGGTATACATTGAACAATCAAAAGGGTTTGTTTATCCAGACAAGAGAAACATGGTATGTAGACTACATAAATCCTTGTATGGATTGAAACAAGCACCTAGAGTCTGGTATGAAAGAATTCCCTCCTATCTCATTAGCATTGAATTTGTAAGAACAAGTGAAAATAACAATTTGTACTTAAAAGAAGATACCAATGGTAATATTCTGATTGCTAAAATATTTGTTGATGATATTATTTTTGGGGGTAATGAAATATTATGTAAATCCTTTTCTAATTAAATGAGCAAAGAGTTTTAAATGTCTATGTTTGGGGAGATCAAATGCTTTCTTGGTCTACAGATTCTTCAACAAGATGCAGGCATATATATCACTCAGTCCAAATACATCAAGGAATTGTTGAAGATATTCAAGATGGAAGAGTCCAAAATAGTTGGAACACCTATGGCAACTAGATGTAAGCTGACAAAGGAAGATAAATCAAATGAGGTAAATCAGACCTTGTATAGATCAATGATTGGAAAACTAAAGTATGTTTTTCATACCAGACTAGATATAGCACATGCAGTTGGAATAGTTGTAGGATTCTCTGCTAACCCCAAAGAATCACATATGACTATTGTCAAGAGAATTATGAGATATTTAAAGAACACTGAGGACTATGGCTTATGGTATAAAAGAGAAGGAAAATTTGAACTTCAAGTCTATACAAATGTTGATTGGGCTAGAAACATTTATGACCAAAAGAGCACAACTAGAGGAGCATTCTTCATGGGTGACAGAATAGTCACATGGATCAGCAAGAAGCAAGGATGCATCTCGCAATATACTACAGAAGTAGAATATGTGGCTGATGTTGCAAATTGCTCCAATATTGCATGGATCAAATAGTTACTAGAAGGTATGAATATGAAGATTCTTGAACCAATGATTATCTATTGTGATAATACTAGTGTAATTAACATTTCTGAAAATCTAGTCATGCATGCTAAACCTAAGCATATTGCTATCAAGTATCACTATTTAAGAGAACAAGTGCAAGAAAAATAAGTGATACTAGAATATGTTCAATCAAAGGAACAATTAGTTGATATATTTACCAAGTCATTGTTGAAAGATACATTTGAGTACCTGAGACACAGACTAGGGGTCCAACCCTTGTCTATTGGTCAGTACGATGACTAGGAGGCTACATCAGCCTACACACAAATAGAAGATCATTCATGTTGATGCAAGAAATAGAGATGGAATGCAAAGATACATTTGTACACAATAAGGTACATATCTACACCAAACACCAGAGTCAATGTATTGTTGATGGATAGGGAAATTCAAGGAGTATATTATAAAAAGGATGGAAGAATTGTTTTGCATTATTATCAAAGGGAGAGATTATCTCATTATTAGACCTCACAGCAGAAGGTGACTCCTCCTCATAATCAGAGCGGTGGTACTCACTCTAGGGATTCTTGAGGTGGTACGTGCATTAGGCGCAATCAGTATAGTCAACCTGCACAGAGCACGTAGTAGAGTATTGGTAGAGATGGTTTCCAGCAATCCAGTGTGCCCTCCAAAGGGACAACCAATTTTAGAGGCATAGGGTGTTTCACCTATGGTTAGTTTGGCCACATTGCACTGAATTGTCCACAGCGTGCTCCCCAGTTTTCTAAGCAGAGACCTGTGACTTATGAACCTACAGTTGGGAACATCGGTAGATCTCATGGAGCATATGCATCTTTGGATTATCATCCTCCAGTGTATCATCCTCCTATGATCGAGTCTACGAGTAGAGGACTTGCAGCTGGGTTTCAGTTTCTGGTAGTAAGGAAGGATCCTCAGATTTCTAACCAGGGAGTGGGGAAAGGTCTTGTGGGATCTACTCATTGAGTCTTATATGACTCAGTAGGATGTTTCATGTTTATGGGAGTTGTATCCCTATTTGTTTCAGGCTTCCAGGAGTAATCCTAATCCTAGGGGGGGTGGATGTAATACCCACTCATGTTTTTCTTTTAGTTTGTGATGTCGTATTCTTTTAGGCATTGGTTTCAGTTGATTGGCCGAATTCTTTTAGGCTGCTTTCATGTGAGCTGATATTATTTCATTCGATGATGATACTTGTTTATGATGTCATGATTTTACCTTGTGCATAGATAGATGTGATGATGTTATCATGTTGATTATTATATTTCAATTTCAGTTTATGATATACTTACCCCATACTCACATGTGTATGGTTGTCTTATATGTGAATGTACTTGTTGATGTGTTGTTGTGGTAGAGGACGGAGATGTAGTTACTTGCTTTGGCAAGATTCACACATTCGACTGATCCCTATCATTGATTGTGATATTATATTATGTATGTACATGTGTGTTCTTTTGGTGACAGGATTGCAGGTACACGGCATCATCTTCCCTGAATTGGCAGGAGTGAGCATGCCCATAAATATTCATCTCAATGGTAAAGAGGGGAGGTAACATACAGATC
>MU227297.1:3797982-3808573 GCA_018584345.1 Thuja plicata
TTTTTGGTATAAAAACGTTTATATTATTTGCAAGATAAAATTTATATTATTTTTTATTTTTTTGTATATACATCTGCAAAATATAAATAACCACATGTGTGTGTGTGTATATATATATATATATATATATATACTCCATTCTTATGTTTATATATTCATATTCGTTGTGTATATAGGCATATTTCCAACATATATTTATATATATATATATACTAACATATATACATATATATTTACATGTATATATCTATATATATACATGTATACACACACACACACACATATATATATATATATATGTGTGTATATATATGTATATATATGTGTATATATATGTATATATATGTGTATATATATATGTGTGTGTGTGTGTGTGTGTGTGTGTGTGTGTGTGTGTACCCACCCCTAATTGCTTTCAGCTATTGGTGTCATATTCTAATTAGGCATATTGCTTTTATTTGTTTAGGTCATACACTTTTAAGCCCATTTCATTTATATGAGTAATACATTGTATGGAACCTCATTATTGTTATCTATTTCAAATAACTTTGTATATGATTCATTGTGGTTGGTAGTTAGATTATGTTGATAGTTATTCTTATGTGATGATTATTCTTTTGAGATGATGTTAGTTTCATTATAGATTATTCTTATAATATGATGTATTAACCCCATACTTGCATGTGTATGGTTATGTCTATTTTATATTTCTATATGGTGAGTTTGATGTGGTAGAGGGCGGAGGCGTAGTTACTTTCATAGCAAGATCCACATGTCTGACCGTCTATGTTATTGTATGTTATATATGCACATGTACATGCTTGTCCTTTACACAGGTTTGCAGGTATCAGGCGACGTCTTCCCTGAATTGGCAGGAGTGAGTGTTCCCTATCGCATTGTCTCAATCGTAAAAGAGAGGAGTTAGCAGTCAAACCCAAAACCTTACCCTAAGCCTATTTCATCCTAGGATTGGACAAGTATCAGATTGACCTACCCACTTGAATTCATCAAGTGACGCGAATTCATGGATCCCTTTTTGTTGGGTTTGATTGTGCTTTATTTTGTGTATTTTCATTGTGAGTGTTTATTATTGGTTGATGTGCATTTGTGCTTTACGTGAATTTAGTATTGTTAAGAATAATTATCGTTAGTAAATAATTATGCCTGAAACTGTGTTGTTATATTAAAATATTAAATATGAGGGTATTTAATTAATGAGAATTAATTAAATATTTATGATCATTTGAAAAGATTTAATTAAAATTTTAATCTTAGAAATAAAGGATTTAATTAATCATTAAATCCAAAATTAAAATAAAAGCCATTAGTAATGAATTGATATTTAATTACCAATTGCATGATTATTAATATGCTAAAATATTAATTATTAATTAAACATTAATATGCAATTTAAAGGTGCAAATTCAACTTATTAAAATTAAAATATAAATTTAAGTTAGAAGTTGAGTGAATTTCATTATTGGGAATTAATAATTAAATATAATTCTTTTTATTCACTTTGGAGCTTGAGTTTTGATTTCTGTTTGGGAGTTGCATAATAAATAAGTATTTATTTTAATTAAATAATAATTTCTCTCTATTAGGGTTGAGTTGACTTTCTAGGATTTGCATGCATTAGAAAAAGCTAATTTCTCCTCATTATAATATTATTATTCATTTTGGGGGAGACAGGTTTGAAAGAAAGATGTTTGATGTCTGAAATTTTGGGATTTTTGTAAAAGCTTGATATTGGAGGGTTTTGGTTGAAGATTTAACTTGGGTTCTCAGATCTCGTTATTATGTGAGATATGATTCCAATTCTTTTATTAAATTCTGTTGAAAGAGATCTTTGTTGATTTGTAGTTGTTAGATGATTTAGGTTTTGTTTTGAAATTGAAATATTGAAAAACTCTCTTTGTTAAATCCTAGATTTGGTTGAAAATTAGTAGATAAACTATTTTCATTTAAAAACAATTGTGAATTTTTCATTCAAATAGAAAACCTAGCTTAGATCTAAAGAAATTATTGGTTTTCTGGTTAATAGATTCAATTGTGTTTTTTTTAAAATTAGATTATGTTTTGATCTCGTGTTCAGAAATTAAAGCAAGAGAAAATAAAAGAAACCCTTATTGGAAAAATTGAAGAAAAAATTGTGTTGCAATTTGTAAATTTAGACAATTGGGGAGTTGAGAAAATTATTCAGAAAAATGGATCCAAATCTCTTAGAAAACTGAAAATATATGCATATTCATTTGTATGGAAAGAAATTCTTCCTCTCTTGTTTTTTAGAATATTTTAGTATAAATTCTTTAAGAAAAAAAATATTTAAGAGGAAGCTTGTTGTTTTTATTTTTCAAAAAAAAACAAAAATAATAGTTTTATTAAAAAGATAAAAAGCGAGAGAATTTTTATAAAAATAAATTAATATTTTTAAATACATTAAAAAAATGTATTTGTTTAAAAGAAAAAATAAACATAAAAAATATGTATATTAATTTTTAGGCGGGGGTTTATACCCCACCCCGCAAGCCAAGGGTGCCAGCGTGACAGCTAAGCTGTCGGCACGGCCGCTAGGCTTCCCACGACAGTGTCATCCGGTAGCATGGTTGTTGGTGACAACCACAGTTGGGGCCACCGCTTTGGAGGAGGGGGTGTGGGGCTCGTTCCCCCCCCCCCATTTAAATTTATTTATTTAGTTTTTATTATTATTTAATTAAAATTTTATTAATGTGTTTTATTTTATATTTAATTTTAATTTATGATTTNAGGAGGGGGTGTGGGGCTCGTTCCCCCCCCCCATTTAAATTTATTTATTTAGTTTTTATTATTATTTAATTAAAATTTTATTAATGTGTTTTATTTTATATTTAATTTTAATTTATGATTTTTAAATATATAAATATTAATATTAAATTATTAATGTTTAATATTTAAAGATTAATAATTAATAATTAATTTGGGATTAACTATTACTATTAGTATTGGATCTTGTTTATGAAATTATAATGTGTTTTAGTAATATATATATATATATATATATATATATGCAAAGTGAAAGAAAAGCTATATGTGAAAAAATGTAAACTGTCATTTTTATACAACTTTAAATTTAAAAGCATGAATGTATCAAAATGAGTTCTCAAGACTTCATATTTTGTTTCTACTAGAAATCTATATTCTGGAAAAATAATTATCCCTTTATATCAAATTAAAATAACTAAATACAAATAAACAGGAATGTATTGCCAAATTTAAATTTTACAAAACATTTTTTTTTCCATTTGAAGTTTTTTTTAAAAGATTTTAAGCTAGTTCAAATAACTACTTGCATTTACAAGATTAACAAACCTACTGCATTTATTTCCTCTCAACCAAACATAAAATTTATAATATTAAACTTTTCTTTTCTCAGCTAATGTTAACAACTCAAGACATAGGTAGGGTATAGGGATACATCAATATTTCCAAATTGTACATTTCCTCTTTCATTGGCTTCATGACTATTAACAGAAAAGGATATCTTTACAAGTAGGTGTAAATCTTGAACAAATTTTTGAGATGACTCTTAGTACAATAAAAATCAAGTTTGATATAGCAATGGAGAACAATGCACATACTTCAACCACCCTTTCTATTCTCCTTTTTCCATCTTTGCAACAATGTAAAGTTGCAATAAAATATAGTGTTTTGACCATGGAGGCTCACCTCCCAACCATAGGCCTTTACAAAGCCACCCCTGAGCTAGGAGAACTAAGACCAAACCGGGTTACACTCATGCCCACACAAACACATGTAAAAAAAAACAATACACAAGAAAGTAAACCAACATAGAACTCCCAACCCAAGGGTTACACATACGTTACCAAAATGACTCAAACAAGGGGTGAAGGTGGACCAAGTATCTATGAGGAGAAAACTGAATAAATAGAGTAGTAAATGCCTTCACAAGACTCATACAAAAAACATCATTTTACTTCCCTCTCAATCAAATATCATCCCTTATGACCCCCCCCCACAATGGTCATAATCCCAAAGACTCCCCTTATGACCCCCATTTACAAAATATAACAACTTCATGGACCCCATAATCCATGATAATCCCTCTCTTCCAAGAAGAGAAATTCTACACTCTATGGACTATCACAAACCCCTTCACCCCCAAGGCTACTCTTCCCTCTGAAGGGTGAGTTTGGCTTTGATATTCCCATGAGCAATACAACAAAATTCTTGAAGAAAAATGACAACAAGAAAACAAAGAAAATTCATTACAATCACATACAAGAATCCATATTACATTTACAACATAGTTTACTCCTCACATAAAATTTCATGCATTTCTTGAATGGATGGAATGGAACCAATGTCTACTCCAGCTATGACAAATTGAATTTGAAGAACAGCTCTCAAGTCCTAAATCCTTCTCCTTAGCCAATTTCCTCTCTAAAACTCTAGTTGTCTCCAAAATTAGAGAGTGGGTGAACAACTCAAATTTCTCCAAAATCCCTCTAAAACGCTTCTCACACACTTCCCAACTCCCTTGTGAAGGATGTGATTTTCCATAGGTTGGTCTTCCCAACCTCTTACAAACTTACTAAAAATGGATCCCTAAAAGGTGTCTTGAAAAAGGGAACAAGTTACTTAGACACCAAGGGAAGGTTGTCTACCCAAGGCTACCCTTCCAAAAGTTAATTTTCGTCCATCTTGAAAAACCAGATTTTGGAAGGACTCCTAAGTCAAATATGAGTGTTCCTATAGTTACAAATGACCCTTACCCATAGGTATATCAAGTAGGATTTCTAAAAATGACCCAAACTCAACCCAAGGAGCTCATTTGACCCCTCAAAAACTCACCTAAAGTTTACCTACGGTTTCCACTTGATTTGACCACATCTAAGGCTCTCTACCAAAGTGGTCCCCATGGAATTAATACAAGGTACTTACACATGCAATGGTTTACACAATCTCCCTCAAATGGACATGTCATTGCCAACTCACACATAACACAAGCGTCAAGTGACACCACAAAATACACATCACTAAATACATGTGGCATGTCCATTTAGGAATTTACATATTTATAATTAACAATTATAAAAACATACAAGCATTCACATTTATGAAATAAAGTACATTACATGCAAGGCATTGCCTCTTCACTTAGGCGCAATGTTGGCTTCATTGTCACACATAGGTTTGGCTTTAGTTCTCCAAATAATTCCATGGTCAGTTTCCTGCACATCTCAATTCCAATATCAGTAGTCCAAGAAAATCATATGCATACATAAACATAGGAAGAGAACATCATTTAAGCATATAATATTTGAATTACATCCACTCACAAAAATTCACAGCTCATTATCATATAACCCAATCAAAATGTTACAAAACAATTCCACATGAAACACATATAGATATGAGTATATGGAGAAATCCATTTAATCACATAACATCTAGTTAACATCTAATCTACTCCAAAACATAATTCAACATGAACAACTCAATTTAACATGAAATCCAATACTCAATTGTATCATCATAATAATAATATAAATCAACTAATCACAATTCATGTAATAATGTATCATAACATCGCCAATATGAGTATTGAAATCAACATAACAACAATATCAAGTCATTGTCAATTAGAGTCTAAATCCATAATGTATCAACATAATGTATCAAATAGGAGGTCTATCATGAAAGTAAGTGAAATTCTATAATAACTCGGGTGGGGCCTTGCAACATATATCAGTTAGAGGAAAGAATTCAAAATGTCAAACATGAAATACAAGAATCCTCAAACCTCCTATTAGAAATTATTTATAGAATGAATTTTCATCAATTTATCTCCAAGGAGAAATATATGTGTGTCTGCATAAATCCCATCAAATTTTTCAAGGAAAACTATAGCATTGTTTCGATTCAAACACCTCATTTCACAGCTTTAACCTTTCTAATCCTCTATAAAAGAGACACATTCATGAAGTTAATATTTTATTAGATAAGTGAGAGGAGGGGTCTTACATATCCCCCCCCCCCTTGTCTTTGACTTCCTCCTAGAAGTAAGCCAAATTTAAGGACATACCCCTCATCCTAGGACTCTACTTAAACATAGTAAACTTTAACCTTATTGCTGAGAATTTAAATTAGAAATCGCATGTACATACATACTTATGTTAGGCATGAGTACCTATTTCCCTTAACCTTATGAAATGTAGAGCTCGAACCATAACTCATGGTAAAGATATATTTTCCCAAATTCTGGCACTTCACAATTTTATGAAGAAGATCACATATAATGGAATGATTAATTTTCAATTTTCATAATGCATCTTATATATGTATCCTTTACATAATCCTTCAATTTTCAACATAATCATTCATAGAAATATTATCCAAAGTATCAATGCTTGAAATATAGTCGCATGCGAGTATGTTTGATACATGGCTCTCTTCTTTTTTTAATAGGGCATAATTTAATTGTACCTTAAGCATCACTCAAGATGCTGATAACTCTTAACCTTGCAATTTCATTGAGTATTGATTCTTGATCAAGTCATTTAATATGCTTATCACTTTTGTAATGTCATAGTTTGTAGTTACTCCCCATTATGTTTATTTATAGCTTCACATTGTTTATGTAATAATACCATACATGCTTATACAAGTGTTATACAATACACTAACACATCACAAAAAATGCAAGGGCTCATGAGGATGGTTATCCATATATTGGTGGCATAGGAAAGGATTTTCATGGAGACATTTTCTAAGAATCCTATATCTTATAATAAAAATAAATTCCCCAGTACATCCTCTCCCCCATGCAACTTGTCAGGAACCCTTCTTGGGTATGACAATTTACAATGGTCAATACATCACAAACATATTTTGCCAACATGTTTCAACAATAAAGGGCCTCAATATACAATCTTAAAACCAAAGATAAAAATAATCAATTCACTAATTTAAAATTCAAGAGTGGACACATTAGTAAACTCTTAGTTTAAAACAAGTAAAGAAATGTCCTTGAGGAAAATAGGACCATCAAACAAAAATTGGCTAAGTAGCCCAAATTTTTTTTGCATTGTTGGTAGTATCAAGAAAGATAATAAAAATTCTCAATAAAGAAACTAGAACTACAATTCACATTAGATCAATAATTGCACATTACAAGAACTATGTGGCCNTTAAAACAAGTAAAGAAATGTCCTTGAGGAAAATAGGACCATCAAACAAAAATTGGCTAAGTAGCCCAATTTTTTTTTGCATTGTTGGTAGTATCAAGAAAGATAATAAAAATTCTCAATAAAGAAACTAGAACTACAATTCACATTAGATCAATAATTGCACATTACAAGAACTATGTGGCCTTATTAAGGCCACTAAGAGGGAGGAGGGGAATGGTGGTTCTCTAACCACAATAGTATATATAATGGTGGATATCTATCCACAAAATTGGATTGGTGGTTTTCTAACCACATAAAATATACCCAAAATTGGTCCCACACATCTTGGGACATGATAAATAATGAATCCTTAATGCCATATATCTAAAAATCCAATATATCTTCCATAATATCCAAGTATCACTATCATAATAGGACCATCCTTATCCCTTGGGTAAACACATTAAGGAGTGGGTTTGCACTATGAACCAAAAATTGTGGTAATATACGTGGGAAAGTCTATAGGGACTAACGTCCTTCAGAATCTTGCAGTCAATGGAGGTCCTCTACCTCTCAACATAGTGTGCGTCTCCTATATCATACACTATGGAGATACTACCAAAATAATGCAATAAAAGACATGACTATTAACATTCAATGCCAAATACAAGCATTTCACCAACACGCCATGATACAATATCACATTCATAGCCTTTGTTGGATATACACAACTTTCTTGAAGGGCACTATTAGGTAGATCATCCATGGCATCTACCCTTCCCTTACCCAAGTTGGGTGAAATATATATAACCCACTTGAGATACAACACATTTACTAGTCCTTTCACATGTCACAAAACATATATTTTCATGGTTTCCACAATTATTTCCACAAATATGACACCTCCACAAGCATCCACATTACATCACCAAATGGGGTGTTTAAAATTTTTTCACAAAATTTGAACACATACCAGTATGAGATAAAGTTGTGTATATGTACTTTATTCCTCAGATAAGTTTTGTTTTATTACTCATGTGTGTCCATGTTTTCCCCCTTTATTTTTGAAATTTAGTACAATAATTTTCTAATACTATCCCACTAGAATTTTTATATTGATGTATCTCACTCGCAATCCAATATTTTGTCCTCTAGATCAATACTCACCATTTTATACATGTTTAAATTTGAGTTATTCAATCAACTAGGTTTGGTGTATTTACATGTATGCAAGAGATATGCATTTTCACTCTATATTTACCCATCACGACATAAGAAGTTATCCATTTCTAGCATACAAGAATTCAATTAATGTATACACAATAAAATAGAAATATTACAACCCTTTGGCCTTTAAAAATGCTTGAATTTTCATCCTCATATTGTAGAAATGAATCCTTACACATACATTATAATGACAATTTAACTTGTCAAAGCTTAAGAGTTATACTAGAGTATAATTTCCTTAGCAATTTAACCCATTATAAATGTTCCTATTATATCCCATGAACAAGTTGTACTAAACTAATTATGTAATAAATCAGATTATTCATGCTACATGGATTCAATTTTATTCTCTTATTTCAACATGTATCCCTCTTACTCTCATACTGAGATCTTAACGAGAAGTTTAATGCCTCTAGGGAAACACCAATAGTGTATAAGGTCAATGGTATGTAACCCTTATACTAATCCTTTCTATACACCTACACCTGTTGGATTACTGAGAGGGGGATGAATAAAAAAACTATGATACTTTAAACTTAAAAACTTAACTCTGATTTAACTCGGTAGGCTAAACAACAATAGTAACCAAATCACCAAGTGTCTTTAATAACTTAAACAGTAACTTGCATAAATAGTAAATAACATGCACATTAACTATTCAACACATTTCACGTCAGCTTTAACAAGGAAGCCCAATTTGGGAAAAACCTTTGTGGGAATTGTCACCCACAAATGAAAAATATTCTTCTAAAGTATGCTCAGCTAAAATCTTATCATGTTAAAGATTATAATGCACATTTTTTAAATGTGACCCTATTAGGGGATTTAACTCAGACCCATTAAGATCTTCACCCTGTTAGGAGTGGCTTGGTTAAGGGTTTTGAACACTCTTTTAGAATGTCACCTTTCTCAAGGATTTTACAACAAGACTGTCAAGTCCACTCGATTAAGAGATTTTGTTGTTACAAATGCAAATAAGAAACAGTGTGTAAAATGATCTATAAAACTACAACTACCTCTTTCTTGATCAGATCCCTTATGAACTCTCTAACTAATCACATAAACACTTCATTAATCTCTTCTCTAAGACTCATATTGTCACTTCTTTGCTCTTCACTGCATCACTCGGTAGCACTTCAACACTTCAACTTGCCAACCATTTGTTCTTTGAATTCATCCTTTAAATAGACTCTATTTTTGCCTCTTAATATGCTTGATTAGGTTTTCCTTAAATCACACTCACCTGTTAGATTATATTTTTAAACTAATTCAGTGAACTTGAAATTTGGTTAGCCGCTTTGGCATCACCTTGAAACTTTCACTTTTCTTGGAAATAAAACCTTCACTTTTGTCCCTTAATCTATACCATATATTTCTTCCTTGAATTTTCCCATGTGTAGATCTTGTAACCAACTTCCTTTTCAATCTTAGAATCCTCTAGATCATTGTATCATTGCATTAAATGCGTTCTTATCCTTGTTTCTAGCATTTGTTATGCCCGACAACTAACTCTCAGTTCAGTGACTAACATGCAATACTTAGTTCTTCAATAACTCGGTGTCCTGACTGACTTACATAACCCTTTATCGATAGACTCTCTTTTCTTGGTAACTCAACTCTTTAGTCTTTCCGACTTGCTCAATCTGCTTTACCAACTTGATAAAGTAGAAACCAATTATCTAAAGATGATCTTATCATTGTCTGATCTTTATCTATTGCCCAATTAAATCAACTCTGAAAGATATGCTAATTCAATATGAACCAGAAATCAATTGCTTCACATCAATGACCAAATAAAAACTGATCTAATTCTTTCTACAATCATGTATACCTATGATCTCATTCTTCATCATTATCTTCATCAGTTGAGTAACAATTTCCCTCTTTGGCATTGATGGAAACACTATCAATTTATGATGGAAACAATGTTCAACTCTCTTTTACATCTTTGTTCTGTCTTTACTCCCTCTGATCTGTTTGATATTTTCCTCCCTCTATGTTCATTTTATCTTAACATATTTATGCATATTCTTCCTCTTTTTGTTCTTTCAATCAGTCAACTCACTTAATCTTTGTATTCATCAATTATTCATTCTCCCTGTTTTACAACAATGCCAAAGGTTCATACTCCTAAGAACTTGTTCAGGTAGTGGATCATTGTTAGTAATAACTGAGGGGGGGGGGGGGGGGGGGGG
>MU227297.1:3808754-3824267 GCA_018584345.1 Thuja plicata
TAGCTATGTGTAATGCAAAACACTAAAGTAATGACTCATAAACACATTGACACATGGATTTTTAACGTGGAAACCCTGTTAAGGGAAAAACCAGTTGGGACCGGTAACCCAAAATTTTCACTCTTCTAAAGTGAGCTCAGTGAAGAGCCAACCCTATTAAAGGTTACAAACACAGTGTTAGGTGTGACCTTGTTAGAGGATTTAAAAGATTAGTTTGTCACTTGATATTGGGCATTTCTATGCTACCTTCCTTGTCCAAACTCTTTTGGTTCATCAAATGGTATCTGGCATTTCATTCTATCTTCATGAAAAAAAATTTTGATACTCCTTGGGATGTATCTCAATATAGAAAGGATATTTAAATCATGCTCGGTTAAGAGACTTTATGAATCAATGGTTAAACTGAAACAGCATGATCTGTTCACATATACAACTTATACTTGCAGATTTTCAGATCTATTTTAAGCTCATAAAACTAATCTGATCAATATATCCTTTTAATACCTTTGCTACACTTTTGTTCTTCTCGGTGATGCTATGCTATGTTGCTCGGTGTCTACAAAATTCTTTAGCTCTTTCCTCATCTTGATTGATCAGGACTGTATGAAGTTGCTCTTTATCAATTTCTCTTCAGCATCCTCTTTTTCATTCAATCCCCTTAATTGTAAATAAATTAAGTTGTCTCTTTATAGACATGATATCACCGGTGTTAGGTTCTTGATTTTCTTGATCTTGGCATGATCTGCAATCTTAGCCAATCTGATTTAAAGAAAAACTCATATTTTATCTCGCAGAGATCTTCTTTCCAACTAGACAAAACAATTTTAAATCCTTTACTCATCTCTAGCTTTAACTTGTTGATAAAAACAATGATAACTACCAGTTAATTTTATATTTAGCTCTGCCAACTAGATATTTTGTCATTTCTGAACTCAAGTTAAATTTTGGTGTTTTAACACTTTGATAGCTTCGGTGAACACTCTAGTTCTCCTCGGACTTCTCTGTCAGTTTACACTATGATTCTAGTCATCGGGTATGCTTGTGATTCTGCTTGTCATTAATGTTCATTGGTGTTGTTGCTCGGGCATCACTATGACTTGACTTTCGATGATCTCTATCTGTTGGGTTCCACTAGTTGTCAATGTTTGAAGTCACATAGTTAATTCTTGTCTTTTATGCATTACTGAAAGCATAATCTTTATCTGTTTGATTCTCTGAAGTCTTTGACACTATGATTATAACCAATTAGATTATATCAAGTTGACATCAATGAAAATACAATCCATTAACTAATTTAATGTCTTGCATTATCTTTCTGCATTTCGGTGATCAACTTAACATCTTCAAACATTCAATTAGTTACATGTCATAAATCTCTCCCTTTGGCATTGATGGAAACATACTACATTATCATACTATGCTATTACTAATACAATATGAAATATAACAGTTTTATCAATATTTCCTAATGTAACTATTACAAATGTCTGGCTTTCGGTAAGCTCAAAAATAGCTTTGATTTATTTCTTGAAGAATGGTTTCTTCAATCTTCAATCCCTTCACTAGATATATGTAGCATCTAATATCTATGTTCTGATATGTGCTCTGCCTTGACTATTCCTCTTATTGATAATCTCTTTTTTTACATCAATCTCTTCTCTTTGTATGAACTCTCTCCCTTTGTTATTTCTCTCCCTTAGATGGATATTTCATATGTAATCAATCTCTCTCCCTTAGAATATTGATTAACTCTTCCTTTTGATTCTCAAGAACTTCACTTCATAGATAATGATATAATCTTTTCTAATCAATGAGATAATCTCTCCTTTATGATAATGATTCTCCTCCCTTATGATAATGAGACAATCTCCCCCTTTGACAACAATGTCAAAACAAACATTATCTTCCATCCCTTTATATAATATATTCCTTGAATTTCCCTATCCATCAGTAATACAATGTCTTTGGTATTCGGTGCATACTTGTACCTTGTTGTCTATAGATGTATCTTTTATTGTTCATCTCAGTGTTTGCATCAACAAGAATGATCTTCATATTATGTGTAGGTCAATGCATCCTCCTAGTCAGTTTACTGAGCGATAGACAAGGGTTGGACCCCTAGTCTCTGTCTCAGGTACTCAAATGTATCCTTCGGTAATGGCTTGGTGAATATATCAGTTAATTGTTCCTTTGATTGAACATATTCCAATATCACCTCATTTTCTTGCACTTGTTATCTCAAATAGTGGTACTTGATAGCAATATTCTTATTCTTAGCATGCATGACTGGATTCTTAGAAATGTTAATTGCATTGGTATTATCGCAATAGATAATTATTGGTTCAAGAGTATTCATATTCATACCTTCTAGCAATTGTTTGATCCATTCAATATTGGAGCAATTTTCAAAAGCAACCACATACTCTGCTTCTGCAGTAGACTGAGAGATGCATCCTTTCTTCTTGTTGATCCATGTGACAAGTCTGTCACCAATGAAGAATGCTCCTCCAGTTGTGCTCTTTTGGTCATCAATGTTTCCATCCCAATCAGCATCTATATAGACTTGTAGCTCAAAGTTTTCTTCTCTTTTATACCATAAGCCATAGTCCTTAGTGTTCTTCATATATCTCATAATTCTCTTAACAACAGTCATATGTGATTCTTTGGGATTAGCAGAGAATCTTGCAACTATTCCAACTGCATGTGTTATATCTAGTCTGGTAAGAACAACATACATTAGTTTACCAATCATTGATCTATACAAGGTTTGATTTACCTCATTTGATTTGTCTTCCTTTGTCAGCTTACATCTAGTTTCCATAGGTGTTCCAACTGGTTTGGAGTCTTCCATCTTGAATATCTTCAGCACTTCCTTGATGTATTTGGACTGAGTGATATATATGCCTACATCTGGTTGAAGAATATGTAGACCAAGAAAGAATTTTATCTCCCCAAACATAGACATTTCAAATTCTTTGTTCATTTCATTAGCAAAGGATTTGCATAACAATTCATTTCCCCCAAAAATGATATCATCAACAAAAATTTCAGCAATCAGAATATTACCATCGATATCTTCTTTTAAGTAAAGATTGCTATTTTCACTTGCTCTAACAAATTTTATGCTAATGAGATATGAGTGAATTATTTCATACCATGCTCTAGGTGCTTGTTTTAATCCATACAAGGCTTTATGTAGTCTACATACCATGTTTTTCTTGTCTAGATCAACAAAACCTTCTGGTTTTTCAATGTATACCTCTCTTCCAGTATTCCATTTAGGAATGCAGATTTGAGATCCATCTGGTATACCTTGAATAATTTGAATGCAGCATAAGAAAGTAAGATTCTAACTCCTTCTAGTATAGCAATGGGTGCAAAGGTTTCTCTATAATCAATACCTTCTTCTTGTGCATATCCCTTGCATACTAACCATGCTTTGTTTCTTGTGGCTTCTTCATTCTCATTCAGCTTGTTTCTGAATATCCATTTCGTACCAATGACATTCTTGTCATCTACTCTCAGTACTAGTGTCCATGTACTATTCTTCTCAATCTGTTTTATTTCTTCAATCATAGCATTGACCCATTCTTCATTCTTAAGTGCGGTATTAACAGATTTAGGCTCAAAATCACAAAGTAAACATCTAG
This sequence comes from Thuja plicata, assembly GCA_018584345.1. Taxonomy (NCBI): domain Eukaryota; kingdom Viridiplantae; phylum Streptophyta; class Pinopsida; order Cupressales; family Cupressaceae; genus Thuja; species Thuja plicata. The sequence goes on from MU227297.1 coordinate 3,812,405, forward strand.
TGTTCAATGACTTACTTCTTGTTCTCATTCCAGCCTTCTTGTCTCCTATGATTTGATTTTTTGAATGATTTCTTCTGACATAATTGGCAAGTTTTGGTTCAGCTCTTTTTTCATCATTCTAATTATCTTCTTGAACTCCGTTCTGATCTCCATCACTCAGAACATCATCTTGATGATTTTCCTAATTTTTGGTGATTGCAGCCTTATGCTCGGGTGCAATATTTTGGTTCTCAGGAGTGATACACTGTTGCTCAGGTAGAGTGTCAGGTTCTGTATAAACAAACCTGTTGTAGTCCTCTGGTTCTCTTCTGCTTTCCTTATCATTCTTTTTTTGCAAATTCATCTATTTTCACATTTGCACTTTCAATGATCTTGTTAGATGACTTATTAAGACATTTATAAGCCTTGATTTTGGTTGAATACCCTAGAAAGATACCTTCTTCACTTTTGGAGTCAATTTTTTCAATTTCTATCATCCTTGAAAATATAACATTGTGATGACATGTAACTAATTGAATGTTTGAAGATGTTGAGTTGATCACCAAAATGCAAAAGGATAATGCAAAGATGTTAAATCAGTTAATGGATTGTATTGTCATTGATGTCAACTTGATATAATCTAATTGATTATAATCAAAGTGTCAAAGACTTCAGAGAATCATAGAGAAATATTATGCTTTCAATAATCCATAAAATACAAGCATTCACAAAGTTACTTCAAACACTGATGGCTAGTGGAACCCGACAGACAGAGATCACCAAAAGTCAAGTCACAGTGATGCCCAAGCAAGAACACCAATGAGCATTACCGATGAGAAGAATCATAAGCATAACCAATGGCCAGAATCATAGTGTAAACCGATGAAGAAACTCAAGGAGAACTGGAGTGTCGACTGAAGCTATCAAAGAGTTAAAACACTAAGATTAACTTGAGTTTAGAAATGACAAAATATCTAACTGGTAAAGATAAATATGGAATTAACTGGTAGTTATCATTGTTTTCATCAACAAGATAAAGTTGTAGATAAGTAAAGGATTTAAAGTTGTTTTGTCTAGTTGGCAAGAAGATCTATGCGAGATAAAATAGGAGTTTTGCTTTAAATCTAATTAGCTAAGATTGTGGATCATGCCAAGATAAAGGAAATCAAGAACCTAACAATGGTGATATCATGTCTATAAAAGAGACAACTTAATTCATTATGAATTGGGGGTGAATGAATGAAAAAGATGATGCTAAAGAGAAATTGATGAAGAGAAAATTCATACAGTCCTAATCAATAAAGTTGAGGAAAGAGCTAAAGTTTTCTATGGACACAAAGCAAGAGAGCACAACATCACCAAGCAGAACTAAAGTGGAGCAAAGGTATCAAAAGAGATATATTGATCATATTAGTTTTATGATATTATAATAGATCTTAAAATCTGCAAGTATACGTTGTATATGTGAATAGATCATATTGTTTTAGTTTAACCATTGATTCAAAAAGTCTTGTAACCGAGCGGGATTGAAAGATCCTTTCTATATTGAGATACATCCCAAGGAGTATCAAAAATTTTGATCATGAAGATAGCATGAGATGCCAGATACCTATTGATAGGCCAAGAGATTGTTTGATTAAGGAAGGTACCATAGAGATGCCCGATATCAAGTGACAGACTAAAATTTTAAATCCTCTAACAAGGTCACACCTAATAGTGTGTTTGTAACCTTTAACACGGTTGATTCTTCACCAAAATCACTTCAGAAGAGTGAAAATTTTGGGTTATCAGTCCCAAGTGGTTTTTCCCTTAACAGGGTTTCGATGTTAAAAATACATATGTCAATGTGTTTATGAGTCATTACTTTAGTGTTTTACATTACACATAGCTCATATGGACTGGTCAGTATACTCTAGATAATTTATTGTCTTTTGGTAAATTAACATACTGCTATTCGGTAAACATACAGTATAAGGTTTAACAAAGCATTTTGAGTAGTAGTAATTTTCTTATAGGACTTAAGATAACTAGAAGCTTAAAATTGTGGTGCTAAGTTTTTGGGTTGATTATTGGAAAAAAATTTAGGGCACTGATTCACCCCCCTCCTCTCAGTTATTACTAACAATTGGTATCAGAGCTAGTGTGCTTAGAAAGGGAGTTTAACATCTCAAGAAAAAGATCACAAGATGAACAGACGAGATGTGACCAAGTTGAATAAAGACAACTTTGCATCATTGCAAAGTAGAATAAGACTCCACCTATCAGGTATTGGAAATGATGTTACTCAATACCTTGATATTGAATATGTGTTGCCTACAACACCTCACACTCTTGATCAATTAAGAGTAAAGCATGAGCATAATTGCATGATGATAGATCTTGCATCATCAGTCTCTAATGCTGAGTATGAAGATGTCAAAACTTGCACCTCTGCGAAGAAAATGTGAGATAAGTTGAAGTTGGTACATGGAGGAGATGCTAATGTACTAAGATAAAAGGTAGATAGCCTAAGAGGGAGGTTTGATGACCTAAGAATTAAGGAAGGAGAAAATATCACTCAGTATAGCTATAGAATCAAGGAGGTAGTCAATGTTATCTGAGGATTTGGAGGTGTACTTGAAGAGGAGACAGTAGTAAGTAAAATATTAAGAACCTTACTGCATGTATATGCTATTAGAGTTTTTGCTATTCAAGAAATGAGAGTAGCTGCAAACAATACAGTTACTCTAGATAGTCTGATTGGTAGACTAATTTCATTTGAGATGAATAACTTTGATAATAGTGTCTTACCATATATAGAATCTATATTCAAATATTCTTTAAAGATAAGTAACTCAAGTCATAGACATGCTATTAGAAATGATAGTGATAGTGATAATGAGGATCAAGAACTTCATGAGATTGAAGCACTAATGGCTAGAAGATTTCAGAGAGGAAAAGGTAGATACAAAGGTAAATTACCACTTGTATGTTTCAATTGTAAAGAGGCTAGACACTTTGCTGCAAGATGTCTAAACATAAGAAAAGATGACAGAGGAAATGATAGATCATATGAGAAGAAGTTTGAAAGAGGTGATAAAAGAGATTACCGAAGAAACTAAGAATTTGAAAAAAGAGATACCCGAGACTACAAGGACAAAGGGAAGAAAGATTATTACCTAGCTGAGAATAGAGATGATGACACTGACACCGAATCAGAAGAAGACATTTAGATGGTATTTGTATCCATGAAGGATGATTCAGATGAAGAATAAGAAAGGTATGTAGAAACTACACTCATATCTAAAGTTAGTAAGAATGATGTCTAGATCATAGATAGTGGCTGTACTCACCATATGACCGGTGATAAAAAAATTTGAGACTTTTGAATACAGTAATAGTTGTTCAGTAAGAATGGGAAATGATACACCTTGTCCAGTTGAAAGTAAAGGAACTATACTATTGAATAACCTAATCAAATGTGAAAATGCTTACTGGGTAAAAGGATTAAATTATAATCTATTAAGTGTTTCAAAGCTAAATAATATAGGTCACCGAGTATCATTTGAAAATAAAAAGGAAAATATCTTCAATGAATCAGGAAGGTTGATTGGAACCAGTGAGAAGAAAAAAGGTAAACTTTTCTATCTTAATGACACTAACACCACTTTTTTAATTGCTAGAAACGAAGACATATGGTTGTGGCACAAAAGATTGTATCATATGAACTTTGAAAACATGATAAAAATAAGCAACAAAAGAAATGTCAGAGGCTTACCGACAATGTCAAAGCCCAAGCATATCATGTGTAAGAATTTTCAAAAAGGTAAGATGACAAAGTCTAGTTTCAAGATTAAAACCCATACATCTAATGCAATTCTAGAATTAGTCCATACAGATCTATGTGGACCCATGAGGACAAAGAGTTACTATGGAGATAGGTATTTTATTCTCTTTATTGATGATTATTCTAGAATGATGATTGCCATGTTCTTAAAAGATAAATCATAAGCATTTAATATGTTTAAATGGTATAAGGCTATAGTAGAAAAACAAAGTGAAAAGAAATTGAAATGCTTAAGGTTAGATAGAGGAGGGGAATTTACTTCATAATAATTCACTAACTATTGCAATGAGCATGGAATTAAAAGACAAGTTTCTGCACCAAGAACACCAAAGCAAAATAGAATTGCTGAAAGGAGAAATGAATAAATTATTGATTGTGCAAGAACATTGATGATTGATAAGAGCATCACTCAAACTTTTTGGAGGGAATCTATCAGTATTGTTGTCTACACATTAAACATAGTACAATTGAAGAAGGACACAAAGAAGACACCCAATGAGCTTTGGTATGGTCATACACCCAATGTAATTTACTTCAAAATATTTGGTAGTCAATGTTATATTTTAAAGGATGATAAAAATGGAAAAATTGACTCCAAAAGTGATGAAGGTATCTTTCTAGGGTACTCAACCAAAAGCAAGGCTTATAAATTTCTTAACAAGTCATCTAACAAAATCATTGAAAGTGCAAATGTGAAAATAGATGAATTTGCAGAAAAGAATGATAAGGAAAGTAGAAAAGAACTAGAAGACTACAATAGGTTATTTGTATAGAACATAACACTCTACTTGAGCAATAGTGTATCGCTCCTGAGAACAGAACATTGCACCTAAGCATCAGGCTGCAATTACCGAAAATCAGGAAAATTCTCAAGATGATGTTCCAAACAATGGAGATCAGGACGAAGGTCAAGAAGATGATCAGAATGATGAACAATGAGCTGAACCAAAACTTGCCAAGTATGTCAGAAGACATGATCCACAAAATCAAATCATAGGAGACAAGAAGGATGGAATGAGAACAAGAAGTAAGTCACTAAACACCAGATGTTTGCTTTGTGATTTTGAGCCTAAATCTGTTAATACTGCACTTGAGAATGAAGAATGGGTCAGTGCTATGAATGAAGAAATAGAATAGATTGAGAAGAATAGTACATAGACACTAGTACCGAGAACAGATGACAAGAATGTCATCAGTACCAAATGGATATTCAGAAACAAGATGAATGAGAATGGAGAAGTCACAAGAAACAAAGCAAGGTTAGTATGCAAGGGATATGCACAAGAAGAAGGTATTGATTATGGAGAAACCTTTGCACCCATTTCTAGAGTAGAAGGATTTAGAATCTTACTTTCTTATGTTGCATTTAAAGGATTCAAGGTATACCAGATGGATGTCAAATCTGCATTCCTAAATGCAATACTGGAAGAAGAGGTATACATTGAACAACTAGAAGGGTTTGTTGATCCAGACAAGAGAAACATGGTATGTAGACTACATAAACCCTTGTATGGATTGAAATAAGCACCTAGATCCTGGTATGAAAGACTTCACTCCTATCTCATTAGCATAAAATTTGTTAGAATAAGTGAAAATAACAATCTGTACTTAAGAGAAGATAACAATGGAAATATTCTGATTGCTGATTTTTGTTGATGATATCATTTTTGGAGGAAATGAATTGTTATGCAAATCCTTCGCTAATGAAATGAGAAAAGAATTTGAAATGTCTATATTTGGGTAGATCAAATTTTTTCTTGGTCTAAAGATTCTTCAACAAGATGCAGACATATATATCACTTAGTCTAAATACATCAAGGAAGTGTTGAAGGTATTCAAGATGGAAGATTCCAAACCAGTTGGAACACCTATGGCTACTAGATGTAAGCTAACAAAAGAAGACAAATCAAATGAGGTAAATCAAACATTGTATAGATCAATGATTGGTAAAATAATGTATGTTGTTCACACTAGACCAGATATAGCACATGCAGTTGGAATAGTTGAAAGATTCTCTGCTAATCCCAAAGAATCACATATGACTGTTGTCAAGAGAATTCTGAGATATCTGAAGAACACCGAGGATTATGACTTATGGTATAAAAGAGAAAGAAAATTTGAGCTACAAGTCTATATAGATGTTGATTGGGTTGGAAACATTGATGACTGAAAGAGCACAACTGGAGGAGCATTCTTCATGGGTGACAGACTTGTCACATGGATCAGCAAGAAGCAAGGATGCATCTCTCAGTCTACTGCAAAAGCAGAGTATGTGGCTTCTACTGCGAATTGCTCCAATATTGCATGGATCAAACAATTGCTAGAAGGTATGAATATGAAGATTCTTAAACCAGTAATTATCTACTGTGATAATACCAATGCAATTAATAATTCTAAGAATCTAGTCATGTATGCTAAGACTAGGCATATTTCTATCAAGTATCACTATCTGAGAGAACAAGTGCAAGCAAAGGAGGTGATGCTGGAAAATGTTCATTCAAAGGAACAATTAGCTAATATATTCACCAAGCCATTACCAAAGGATACATTTGAGTACCTGAGACAGAGACTAGGGGTCCAACCCTTGTCTATCAGTCAGTAAGATGACTAGGAGGATGCATCAGCCTACGCATAATATGAAGATCAGTCATGTTGATGCAAACACTGAGATGAATAGCAGCAGATAAATTTGTACACATTAAGCTACGAGTATGCACCAAATACCAGATACATTGTATTGCTGATGGATAGGGAAATTCAAGGAATATATTATAAAAAGGGATGGAACATGATATAGATGACTTTTGTTTGGCATTGTTGTCAAAGGGGAGATTATATTATTATCAATTATCTCATTATCAAAAGGGATAGATTATCTCATTATCATCGGGGAGAGATTTGGTAGAGATTATCTCATTGATCAAAAAAGATTATATCATTATCCATGAAGTGAAGTTCCTAAGAATCAGAAGGAAGAGTTAATCAATATTCAAAGGGAGAGAAATTGATTACATATGAAATATCCATCTAAGGAAGAGAATTAACAAAGGGAGAGAATTCAGACAAAGAAAGAAATTGTTGTCAAAGAAAAAAGAGATTATCAAGAGGAGGAACAGTCAAGACAGAGCACATATTAGAACAGAGACATTAGATGCTACATTTATCTAGTGAAGGGATTGAAGATTGAAGACAACCATTCTACTAGAAACAAATCTAAGCTATTTGAGCTTACCAAAAGCCAGGCATTTGTAATAGTTACATTAGGAAATCTTGTTGAAACTATTATATTTCATATTGTATTAGTGATAGTATAGTATGATAATGTAGTTGTAAGACTAGAAAAAGGCCTATTTAGCATATCTAGGGGACCACAAACCCTAAATAACATTCTAACCTAACTAATCTATCATCAAAGCCATCTAAAACAAGGATTCACAAAAGTAAAGCATAAAACTCTAAGAACCCCCTTTAGATGAAGCTCCCATGTCCTTCTTTCTTCTCCATAATAAGATTAATGTTTGCTCTTTGACAATAACAAGATTGCACAAAGACTCTTGAAAGCATAAATTCGCAATGAGAATACTAGAAGATAGTGGTCTAACCTTGAATGAGAGAAATGTCCTCAATTTATAGAAAATGAGACACATTTAGGTGAGATAGCACAAAATCTATGCATAAATACAGATTTTGTTTGGTAGGATGTTTGGAAGCATGAAATGGGGGAGAGATATTGAGGAGATATTGCAAATATTTGAGAATATTTGTGAAGCACCTCAATAGAGATGAGAATCCTTATTTAAGGGATATGATATGTAGGTGAGATTATGAATTATCAATCAAATCAATTATCCCATATTCTCAAATATTCCTCAAAATCAAATTAGATTTATGAAATTATAAGAAATCTCATAAATTTGAAATTAGCTAATTAATTAATAAAATTAATTAACTATTGGAGACTTAGGGAAATAGGAAATAAATAAAGTTTGTTTATTTATTCAATTAGGACTTAGGATAAATTATGGGTTATTCATCCAAAGGGGAAAATTAGTGGGAAATAGGTCAAATTGAAGGTGTTGATGTCGAATTGAAAGGATTTTGATAATGTTGCTAATGATTAGGGTTAATTTTGAGGGTTCTGAAATAGTTTAGGAAATCACGAGGCATCGATGAACTTTGACAATGCGCCCGGATAATGATGATCAGAAATGATTGAAAAGCACCAATGAACTTGGATGGCATCGTAAGATTGAAATGGGGAAACATCGATGATCTTTGACAATGTTCCCAAAATGATAATCAAAAATAATATTGGCAATAGTGAACAACACTATTGAATTGAAATTGATAGATTGATAGCGATAACATCGATGATCTATGACAGCGTTATCAAATGGTTGATTGAAAGGATACAAAGCATCGATGATCTTGGAAAATGCTCCTGAAATGATGACAAGATTGATTGAATCAGAATTAGGGTTTGATTGATTGGTTTGAAATTGGGTTAATTAGGCATCAGTGATCTTGGACAATTCCCCAGAATGGTCAAAAATGAGTCCAGACAATTCTGCAAATGATTAGGAATAGAATAGGATAGATTTGAATTGATTTAGGAAGGTTTGGAATGGTTTAGGATTGAATAGGATTAGTTTAAGAAGGTTTGGAAATGATTAGGAAAATGATCGATTTGATAGAGAGAGTAGAATTGTTAGTAATTGATGACATGGAAGAATGACACAATATTAGTGAATGATAAATATCAAACACACAATATAGAAGACATGTTAAAAAGGGGGCATATGCAATGAACCATTTTTAGGTGTCTACATTTTACCCCTCTTTGAGACAATGTGATTATGAGTGTTGGCTCAAAGAAAAATAGAAGATCATGCCCCATTGGATCGACAGAATGGAGGTAGGATGCCCCCTCAAAAAATTGGCAGAAATTGATATGAGGACAAATTTTTTGAAAATAAAGATGATTGATTGAAGAAATGTTAGTAGAAAGCAGAAATTAGATGAAGAAATGTTAGTAGAAAGATGTTGGCTTTCAAAGTGTAATTGTGTTATAAGAGCTTATTTTGATATTGCAAAAGTGGATGCAGCGCATCGTGGTAGAAAAGCCAGAGCGAGAAAGTCATCCTTTTTGCATAAACAAACACGATGCAAATAGAGGATGATCTTCTCCATCCTGAAAGCATGTAGTAGACATGCCCCAGAATTTCATGAGATCATCAAATAGGCAGAAAAAAGATAAAGCGAAAAATGAAATAATCATGAACCATCTCAGTTAATCTCATAAGTTTAGATAATATCATCGAGTAGCATAGGAACATGATCAAAAAAAGAAAATAAAAAATACTCACGAAAACAATGTGAGCCAACAGCCATTCTGNTAGACATGCCCCAGAATTTCATGAGATCATCAAATAGGCAGAAAAAAGATAAAGCGAAAAATGAAATAGTCATGAACCATCTCAGTTAATCTCATAAGTTTAGATAATATCATCGAGTAGCATAGGAACATGATCAAAAAAAGAAAATAAAAAATACTCACGAAAACAATGTGAGCCAACAGCCATTCTGATTTTTTGTTACTTGCATTAAATGTTTGTTGATTGATATCTTAGATTGCAGATTGATCAATTTGATAATTGATTGATAGCTTGGACAAATTGATAGATAGAAAAGGTCAAAAGATTGAATGTTGAGTCACAATGATTCAGATCGCATATGATTTTGTTAAGCACAGATTGATGATTCTGCCACTAATATCGGCAAACATGATGTTTGATTCGCAAAAAAAAGACAAGTATGTAAACATTTATTGCAGATTTTTGAAGAGATTTTGCAATTTTTAGGATTTTTGATATATTTGAATTTTTTTGATCTTTTTTTTAGGATCGTATTGAATTTTTAGAAAAAAATTTCAGGACATTATGTGATTTTTTTTTAGAAGTTTTCTCAGGACATTATTTTATTTTTTTAGAATTTTTGCATATTTGGATTTTTAGGATTTTTTCAGGACAGTATTTGATTTTTTTGAATTTTTTCAGGACATTAAGATATTTACAAGTTGCAAGATTTGAATTTCCCCTAGTGTCTAGCAAGGAAGGGATATTTTGAAAGGAGAAATGGTTTGGCAGATTGCATTGGATCTGGTTAGGTGCCAAGGACTATCCAAGAAATGGGATAACAATTTTTTTTCACCAAGCTGGAGGACTGGATAAGATAATGATAAGGTAATGAGATAGTGCACTCAACGGCAAGAAAGGAATGGACATGTCAAGAGGTTTTTTGGAAAACAACTTTTTGCATTGAATGTCCTTATTATACATCAAGACCAAGATAGGGAGTTGGATAGGACAATATTAGGATATGAAAAGGATAATGACAAGATATGAAAAGGATAATGTAGGATAAGCAAGATCAAAAGGGATAAGGGACATATGGATGTTGATAGGATAAAGGATAGGAGGAGCATAGGAATAATGGAGGACATTATGGGGATAATGGAGGATAATGCCAATGAAATCTGCCCCCAAGTATAGACTACAAGAAGTTCATAGAATTACACATGATGCATGTTTGCCAGGTTTTCATCATGGTACTTGACCAAAGTGCCTGTTTGCCAGGTTTTCACTATTGGAAAAAAATATTTCTCTTGACTCTTTTTTGTGTTGCCAAGATGCTTGTTTGCCAGGTTTTCATCAAGGCAACATTTTCCTTTTTTCATATTTTTTTGATTTTTTTTCTTTTTTAATTTTTTTTTTGACATTTTTTGACATTTTGGAAAAAAAATGGACGTATGAAGTGACATGGACAGAGGACTCAAGCGCCTTACTCTTTGAAATGTGTTTTTGAAAGATATTGTGCAAAGACATTGGTAGGGTAATGACAAAGGGATATGAAGTGGGTGATTGGATAAGGATAGGACAAGCTTTATGCAATGGATTGGATAGGTTGGATGAAAGGTTGGAAAGAAAGTGTTGCATAATGAAGGGAATGTATGCCAACTTTGTTTGAAGTGGAAGGGAATGGATGCAAGAACAACATTGGAACACACCTTGAGGGGTGATGGAGTGATAGAGGAAAATGAGGTTTTGGATTTTGAAGGATTAATGAAGGAATGGATATGAATTTTGGGACACAAGGACCCAAAATGGATTTGGAAGATGGAAGACATTTAGATAGAGGGATAGAAACTTTGGATGCCAATTTCGATTTTTCTTTAGGACTCTGTGCTTCAAGGAGCTTCTGTGGGAATCCACATGCTTTTTTATTTTTTATTATTTTGAGGGTCCTTTGAATATATTGCTTGCACAATGGATTTTGGAACCCATATGGCTTTTGACTTTGTTTTTTGATCAATGGGCCTTTGTGGCCTTTTGGATATTTCTTTTTCATTTTGGATCAAATTTTTCTTTTTTGTACATGTTGATCCTTGATAGTATGTGGCTTTCTTGATTTGTGGATTTTTTTCTTGGCATCCAAATTACTTGGAAAGTGAATGGGATTCATGGATGGATAGGAATTGTATGGATTCTTTTTGGATGGGTGGAAGGTTCTCCAGGGTGTATGCCTTTGCTGACTTGCATGTGGGAAAGGGTAAGGGGATTATGAGCTAGTGGAGGGAGGAATATATGAACCTAAGATGGATGGAAGGGTTGAAGGGGGAGGTATATGTCTGGATTTGGATTTTGAAGGGATACCAACACCTTGAGATGTAGGTTTGCTATTAAGACCATGGCCATTTGAATTTTCTTGGACACATAAGGGTTTCAATATACCTTTTGCATGGAGGTCTAACCCTTTGACTTGATAATGCTTTCTTTAACCAGTAGGATACTTGCTACAAGATGCAAGTCTATTATTATGAGGTGTGAATGATATGGAAGGACTTGTAGGACCATGAGGTGGACTAGACTCAGTAGAACCAGGGGAACCCATTTGAAGTGTAAGGGGTTCATGAACAACTTGCATAGATGTGCTTGAATCACAAGGGGGATTTGAAGGATTAGGACAAGGAGAAGAATGGATGGATGGATCTTGAGGAGG
>MU227297.1:3832910-3846093 GCA_018584345.1 Thuja plicata
AATTTAATTAGTAAGTTTAAATATTTGAATTTAAACTATAGGAAATTGAATTTAATTTATTAATTAATGGTAATTAATCAATTAAGGTTAATTAATTAAATAAAATTAATTATTTAATTAATTTTGGAAATTTGATTAGATGATTTGGGGAATGAATTTAGAGGAAAATAGATGATTAATTAATAATTAAAAAACCATTAATTAATAGATAAAAATTAGTGTTTTTAATGTAAAGTCGCAAGCCTGTCCATTTTTGGGTGTCTACATTTGCCCCTTTGATGTGATGTGACTTGTCACAGTGTGTCAAAGAATTTTCAGATTTGATCTTGCCCTAGCTTGCCCCAGTGATAGCAAGTGGACTATATGCCCCCTCAACAAATTAAGCATAGAAAATGCGTCAGATGAGCATTAATTTGTTGAAAAAGTGAATCACTATATGATGATGATGAATGCATTCCTATGTAAGTTATGATGTTATTGATGATGGATGCATTGATTATATGATCTACTATGCACATGTTTTGGATTTTTTATGCAATAAATAAATGGAATCTACCATGCACAAAATTTTTGAGTAATGCATGTGTTAGTTAGAAGGAAGTTAGTTTGGAATGTGATCTCTGGGATTGAATGATAGATAAGGAATGAGAGAAAGGAATTTTTTTCTTTTTTAATAGATATGATTTGATAGAAAGGATGAGTGTCCCAAGTCGCTACCCTTGTTTCCAATATTTGTCATCATTGCATCTTTTTTTTTTTTTCTAAAATTCTGAAGAGCATCGAATGATCCAAATCACATACCACCTGGATACCGCCACAACCTCTTGATAGCGGAAGGAGTAAAGAGATTTAATAGAAAGAGAACCTAGTGCACCCCAAATATTGACCATTTGGGTTCAGCTATGTTCCCTGTTTGAAAAGAAAGAGAGCCAAAAGCACTCAGATATTGACCATCTGGATACCGCTTTGTCCTCTAAATTAACTAAAGCAAAGAAACCAAGATAGAACTTTTATGCACCTAGAGTCCATCTGGGTAACACCGCGAGCTCTTGATTTCTGAAAAGGAAAGCCAAGAAAAAAAGATAGAACTCCTACGCCCCTAGAGTCCATCTGGATAGCATCGTGAGCTCTTGTTTGAAACATAAAGGAAAAGACCATAGAAACCAAGATAGAACTCCAAAGCACTCAGAGTCCATCTGAATAGTCTTGTAAGCTCTTGATTCTATAAAACCAAACAAGAAAAATAAAAGAGAAGGAATGTCCAATTCTTTCCTAGGGTTAAGCTTAGATCGTGGAACTATGTGGCTGCTAGATAAGTGACAGCACCTACCGCATTTATCTTAAATCATCATGGCCCTAAAATCAAAGTGAACATTCAACAGACATCAGTCAAATAAAATAATTCATGATCTATCATAGCTACCCTCCTCACATGGTGGATCCTAGAGTAGCGTAAGAACATAACCGTGAAATATAGGCTGACATCTGACCGACTTGACTGACCTAGTCAACATTTTTGGATGGTTCCTTGATGCAGTTGGATTCTCTTGATTGGCTCCACTCTTTGGATAGGCTTGATTGGCTTGATTTCTTGAGTGTGTCTGGTTTCAGTAATAGATTACTCATATAAGACTAACTTGTCTGGTTTGAGCATATCCATCACTGTGTAAGATGATTGATATGATTTGATTGATTGATTTCTTTGATCATGTTGGTAGTTGATCAAGCTGTGTCAGATGGGCCCAATGTTGGTTCACAAAGTTCATGATTGTGACAATTGATAAATTGATTTGATCATGCTGGCAGCTGATCAAGCTGTGTCAGATGGGCCCAATGTTGGTTCACAAAGCTCATGATTGTGACAATTGATAGATTGATTTGATTGTGTTGGCAGCTGATCAAGCTGTGTTAGATGGGCCCAATGCTAGTTCGCAAAGCACATGATTGTGACATTGATTGAGTGGGCGTGATCACCCTTTGCTCTCTTGATAACCGAGTTGGTTTTATTGCTTGGGATTTTGCAATTTTTTTGAATATTTTTTATGAAAATTGATTTTCTCAAAACATTTTTGATCTTTTTTGGATTTTTTTATGAGTTCTTCAATTTTTTTAGATTTTTTTAGGATATTTAGAATCGCCCCCTAGTCTGGTGGACCAGTATTAACCATGGGTAAGTGCTTGGTGCTCAGAGGGGAATGTGCTTTTGGATATAGTGTGGTTAGTCATTCTTGCATTTGAAATCTACTCAAGCTTTTAGAGTTCATTGATGGTGAAGCTGGATTTGAACACTTGGCGCCTGTTTGCCAGGTTTTCACCAAGGTACCTACTTGATAGCATCTGTTTGCCAGGTTTTCACTGAGAGAGCGATTTTGTTTCTCTTTACTTTTTTTTCTTTTTTTGATTTTTTTTTTTATTGTTGTCGCCAAGGTGCCTAATTGCCAGGTTTTCACCAAGGTAACATTTTGTATTTTCTGATTTTTTTGGTATTTTATAGATATGTAGATAGGTGCCTTAACCATAGAGACCTCAAGGGTAGAACCTCTTGAGGTGCATGTTGTTGATGTATCTGGGGAGTTGATCACCTTCTGGTGTCGCTAGTATAAATGCACCACTCTAAGTAGAGCTAACAATGACAAATGGTCCTAGCCGGTTAGGCTCAAACTTTCTGGGTTTGACTCGCTTTGCTTGATTCTTCTAATTTTCTATGAGGACAAGGTCTCCTACCTCAAATGTTCATGGCTTCACCTTCTTGTCATAGTTTCTTCTAAGGTGATTTTGATAGCCTTGTAAGTGGTTGAAGGCATGCTATCTTCTTTCATCTAGTAACTCCAATTCACTAAGCCTTGCTACTCTATAGTCCTCATCTGTAATCAGGTTCTTCAAAGATATCCTTAGGGATGGGATTTTCACTTCGAGGGGTAATACCACCTCTGATCCATAGACTAGGGAGAAAGGAGTGGCTCCTATAGGTTTTCTCACACTAGTTCTATATGCCCATATGCGGGACTAAGCTGTAAATACCAATCTTGCCCTGATTCGTTCACTATTTTCTTCAAGATTTTCAAAATTTTCTTGTTTGTAGCTTCGGCTTGGTCGTTCCCTTTAGGATAATAAAATGAGGAGAACCCTTATTTGATATGGAACTGTTCACATAGGTCTTCAACATCTTTTCTCTGAAAAGGTGTACCATGATCTATCAGGATAGTTTGAGGGATCCCACATCGACAGATAATGTGGTTAAGTATGAACATTATTATTTTCTTTCCAATTATGTAAGTGAGAGGAATTTCTTCCACCCACTTAGTGAAGGACTATGTTGTTTCTATGATGTATTTGTGTCCATTTGCAGAGGAAGGTGTTATTTTTCCCACTAGGTCAAATCCCCACATGGAAAATGGTAATGGTGATGTCATTGGATTTAGTTCCTGGGCTGGTGCATAGATGAGGTCTCCATGAATCTGACACTGTCTACACCTTTGAACATGTTTGTGTGCATCTATCTCTATTATGGGCCAATAGTATCCCATGCGGATGATCTTCTTAGCTAAGTTGTTGCCACCTCCATGGGTTCCACAAATTCCTTCATGTACCTCGTACAAAGCTTTCTTAGATTTTGTAGAAGTGAGACATCATAGTAGCGTTCTGTCTAGAATTCTTCTATATAAAGTAGTTGAGAGGATGGTATACCTAGAGGCTTGGTGGATGAGGGACTTTCTCTAGTTCCTAGACAAGTTGGGAGGTAAGACACTATTTTGGAGATAGTTATAGACATCTTGGTACCATGGTGATTCAGGACCAACCAGGATGCATGTTGATTCCATGATAGATGCTTGGTGTGATGGCACCAGGAGTTTCTCTACTAGAAACTAGAATCTTGTTTCATTGCCTGGCATATCAATCAGTGATGCTATGGTAGCCATCGCATCTGCAGCTTTTTTCTGTGCTTGTGGGACATGCTCAAAGAAGATGTAATGGAACTTGGTGTGTAGTGTTTCCATCTGTGCTCTGTATGGTATGAGATTCTCATCTTTGGTCATATAATCATTGTTGACTTGACTAATGATCAACTGCGAGTCTCAAAATACCTTGAGGTTCTTGATTCTCCATTGAATTTCTATCTTTAGACCAATGACCAGTGCTTCATATTTTTCTATGTTGTTAGTGCATGGGAAGTTGAGTCTGAAAGACTTTGGAATTGTGTCATGATCTAGAGTGATAAGCACTATCCATGCCCCCGCACCATGGTTCGTGCATGACCCATCAAAATATAGTTGCCACACCTTGATCATTGGTTGTAGTGCCATAATAGATTCATCAGGAAAGTTAGAAATAATAGGTTGATGGTCCTGAATGGGTGCCTCTGCTAGTTGATCCGTGATTACTTTCCCTTTGATGGCCTTTCTGTCTACGTACTCAATGTCAAACTCACTTAAGATCATTACCCACTTTGCATGTCATCCAGTGAGTGTTGCTTTGCTTAGGAGGTACTTTAAAGGATCAATATGAGCGATCAACTTTGTTTGGTGACTCAACATATAATGTCTCATCTTTTGGGAAGCAAAGACAACTGCAAGGCATGACTTTTCAATTGGTGTATAGTTGAGCTCATATCCTACCAATGTTTTGCTTAGATAGTAGATGGCCCTTTCTTTACCTGTGTCATCATGTTGTTCCAAGAGTACACCTAATGTTGACTCCATTGCTGAGATATACAAAAACAATGGTCTACCTTGGACTAGTGGAACCAATATAGGAGACATGAGGAGGTAGTCCTTGAATGTTTGGAATGCTTGTTCACATTGCTCTGTCCATATGAATTTGATGTCTTTGTGCAGTAGATGTTGGAATGGGTGGCACTTGTCTACTAGCTAAGCTATGAAGCACCTGATTGATTGGATCCTTCCTTATAACCCTCTTATTTGTCTTAGGTTTGATGGTGGAGGCATGTCCAATATTGCTTTGACTTTCTCTGGGTCTACTTCGATGCCTCTATGTGATACTATGAACCCCAGTAGCTTCCTTTCTGTGACACCAAATGTACATTTCTTTGGGTTTAAATGGACTTTGTATTGTTGTATTTTGTCAAAGATTGGTCCCAATACTTGTAGATGATCTTTGCGAAGCATTGACTTGGCTAGTATGTCATCCACATAGTCTTCCATTGTTTTGTGGATGAGATCATGAAATATTTTTGTCATAGCCCTTTGATATGTTGCACCCACATTTTTGAGACCAAATGGCATGACGTTCCAATAGTAAGTGCCCCAAGGACATGTAAAATTTGTTTTATGTTGATCCTCAGGTGCGACCCTTATGTGATTATACCCTAAAAATCCATCCATGAGTGATAGCATTTGATGTCCAGCAGTTAGATCTACTATCATATCAATGTTGGGTAAGGGAAAGTCATCTTTGGGACAAGCTATGTTGAGATCTCTGAAGTTTGTTCAAATTCGTATCTGACCACTGTGCTTTGTAATTGGCACCAAGTTAGATATCCAATCTGCATATGGTATAGGTCTTATGAACTTAGCATCCAAGAGCTTCTTCAATTCTGCTTTGACTAGAAATGCAACATGGGGCTTCATCTTTCTCAGCTTCTATTTGACAGGTTTGGCATTGGGTAGCAATGGGAGATGGTGTAGTACTAGCTCTGGATCTAACTCTGGCATATCTGAGTAGGACCATGTGAAATTGATCATCCTTGCTTTAAAGAAGCTGATAAACTGTTCTCTCTCCTCAGGGGTGAGTGATTTTGCCAAGTATATGTTCTTTGGGTTCTTGTCATCTCCCAAATTGACTTCCTCTGTTTCTTTTGCTAGTAATGTCAATTTCTCCTCTGTCAAGGGGAGGAATTCCTTCTTTCCATCTTCTAGTGCCTCAATGAGGTTTTCGCTAGAAGATATGTCTTTTTTTATCTTTTTATCATTCTTTTGTCCTTTTTTTTTGTGGACTAGAAAGAGGAGTTGCCTCCCCAAAATATGCCGCTCTGTCGAGGTCAACGGAGAAGCCTGCCTTGTGGTCTCTTGATGGAATGCCTTCCCTAAGTCCCATGAAATCAGAAATAGCCTCATCATTCTCGAAGACATCTAAATCAAGAGGTCCTTGTTGATCCCACTCTATTAGCTCTAGGTGTACAAGACAAATGCTTTCATGGTTATTTGACTCTAGTTGACTGAAAGGGACTACAGATATGGTTCCCACAAAACTGGACTGTGATGTGGATGCACCACTTGAGGTTTGATAAATGACATGCTTATCTATGCAAGGTTGTTTGGTAATGGTCAGTTGGTCAAATAACTCTTCTAGGTTTATGATAGTGTCTGACCGAGGGGAATAATCTGGGATCGATGGTTCAGAGTCATGAAGGGATCTCCACTCATACTTGTGCTAGTATGTTTCTTATCAAGACATGTTCTGTGTTATACCCCCAGTGCATCTCTGCAATTTGTTCCTGATCAACTTGAATGTCTTGGATCATAGGACTAGTTCTTTATTGTCCATAGCCCAACCCTCTCATGTTTCTTTGGGTCGACAGGAGAGACAATTCTATTATGCCTTGTTGTCTTGCCCCCAGGCTGGTTGTACCATCATATCTGAATATTTGTAACATTGTATAACCATTACCATAGTTTGACAAGGGTAGGGTTTGTCGAATGGTCTCTTGTGGGTCTTGGTATAACCATGTACTGATATCTTGTTCAAATGGCTTTTCTTCTGCTATGTCTCCCCATCAGACAAAGGTTGTTGGCAGACATCTAAATAGAACAGGCTACGGAGTTTCTATTGTAATGACAGGTTTTGGCATGCCATAAGTTCTTAGGCTCTGAGGCATGTTCTTGATGGTGAAAACCTCTTCATACCTATACTCACCACAACCTTTATCGGTGATGGATATCTTGCCTACTTTTCGTGTGACATCCTAAAGTTTTGAATCTGAAGAGGAGGGAACACTTGCATCTTGTTTAATGGCTATCTTCCCTGTTGTTCATGTGACATCCTTGGGAGTGGAATCTGAAGAGGATGGGATTCTTGCATATTGGTTTGAGGGTACCTAGTTACCAGTGCTGATTTGGATAGCATTATAGTATTGGAAGGGATTAGGGTCTCCCTCTATGATGATTTCCTCTCCCTGGTGTGGGAACTTGATGCATTGATGGTATGCCAAAGGTATGACTTGCATTTCATGTATCCAGGGTCTCCCTAGTAGCATGTTGTATCCCAACTCAAGGTCTAAGATTTGGAAGGGAGTATTTTTTACCACTAGACTGATACGGATAGGTAGAATGATAATACCTTTAGGGGACCTTTCCTCCTCATCATAAGCTCTATTATTTATCCTCCTTGTGACATCAATGCTTGATTTTGAATAGCTCAATTTCTTGATTAACTTTAGAGTATAGATGTTTAACCCAGCTCCACCATAAACAAGGACCCTACAGATAGCGCTTTTGTGGACCTGGACAAGTAAATGGAAAGGATCATTATGCAGGGGTTTATGCGATGGCACATCACGGTCCATGAATATGGCATGTTTGTTAGTAGCTATATAGTTAACCATCATTTGGAAGCTCTTGGGTGTTATGTCCCTTGGGACAGCTGCATTCTGAAGGGCTTGGTCCAGTGCTAGTTTATGTTGCAGAGATATGCGCAATAGGTCAAACATGGAGATCTGGGAAGGTGTGCGCTTTAGTTGGTCCACTATGCTTGTCTGTGGATCTGAGTTTGCTTTAGGATTGGCAGATACAGTAGGTGAGGATGGTAATCCTTGCAAAATGACTCTGGCACGATGCATTGTTACAGCACAATTGTTACCCTGGTCTTTGATAGTGATCGTAGCCACATGGCTATCTGAAGGATTGGGGCAATTGATACCATTATCACTGTTGGCAAATGTATAGTTGACTTGTTTTGCTTGTCCACCAGACCTGGAAGCTTTTCCCTTGTTGTGATCGTGAAAGGTATCATTGAAGATAGTGTGATTAGTTGTGCCTTTGGTTTGGGTATTTGTCACATTGATGACCCTTGTGTCAATCAAATCTTGGATAGCATGTTTAAATCGGTAACAGTTAGACGTTTTATGCCCTTTCACCTGATGAAACTCACAAAAATCTTTGTCATTATACCACCTCAGTTTGTTTTCATCCTGTTCAAAGTCCTTGATTTCTAGGAGAGTGATAGTGTTTGATTGTATCAACTTGCGTAAAGTTGATTCTATTGGCTCTCCCAATGGTGTGAAATCTCGTTGCTAAAATTGAAACTATGGTCTGCATTGATTTTGTTGTTGATTGTTTGACACAATGGTTGCTTGTACAGGAGGAGGTTGGTTTTGGGTGTATGCTTGTTGAGTGGGCCCTGTGGGTTTTTGGTTGGCCACAGGTGTGGCTTGCAGTGACACCTTGGGATGTGCATAGTTGACTATCTTCACATCAATGACACCATCGCTAGTAACATTTTTGTTTTTGTTCCACCACTTATCTTTGTCTGTTGCATTTTTGTTTGTATTTGTTTGTGTGGGATCTACAAGGATTCCTCATTTGACTAAGTTCTGCTCACAATGAACCCCTCGTTTGATGAGTTGTGTGAAGTTCAGAGCTAACTATAACTCTGTTGTGAATGACATGTCTGGAATTAGATTGTCAACAAACATGACTATCAAGTCTTGTTTGGGCACATCATATGTTATGCAGTTTGCTGTATTCCTCCATCTCTATAGGAACTTCACAAAAGACTCTCCATCCTTCTATTTGATATCACAAAGGTCCTTGATGCTGACCTTGCGCTCGATCTTATGATGGAAGTGAGCTATGAAATTTTTAGCCAGTTCACCCTAAGAATGAATGCCATGAGGTAAATGTGAGAACCATTCCATTGCTGGTCCAGCCAAGCTTTGTGGTAACACTCACATTAAATATGTCTCATCATGAGCGACTTCGATGCAACTAGCAAAAAACTCTCAGATATGTTCAATAGGGTTGGTACTGCCCCTATATTTGTCAAATTTTGGTACCAAGAAGTGATTTGGGAATGGAGACATGTGGAGAGAATGGTCAAAGGGGTATGGGTATAAATCATCTACGATGTAGGGTTTAGTTTGCCCCTAATTTTGCATATCCATCATTTGGGTTTGAAGGGTTTGCATTTGTTGCATTAACATATTTGTTTGATACTGAGGTTGGTGTGTGAGGGTGTTCCTCTGTGCTGTAGTGGGTATGAGGCTGTGCCTCTGTGTCCCTTGAGTAGGAACATAGGATTTCATTCTGGGGACTTGATATTGATTTCCCACCAAGTGATTTGTAAATGGGGGCACATGGGTAGCCCATGGTGGGTTTTGATGAGTTTTCTATTGTGATTGAAACTGGGGTTGACACTGTTGGAGTAGATATTGTTGTTGTTGAGGTTGGATTTGAGGCAACTGAAGCTGGGGTTGTTGTTGCGTGTGTGGGATTTGAGGCAACTAAAGCTGGGGTTGTTGTTGCGAGGGTTGGAATTGAGGAAACTGAAGCTGGGGTTGTTGTTGTAGGGGTTAGAATTGAGGAAAATAAAGTTGGGGTTGTTGTTGTGGAGGTTGGATTGATGTCAGAATGGGCAAAGATGTAGCCTTAGGTGGGAATTGATTGTAAGTCGTACCTACTGAGATGGATCCCTATGGGCAAGAGGTGTTGATCTCAAGACTAGTATGAATTGATTGCAGTAGCGACATAGTTTTAGAATAGTTTGTGTTTGGTGGGATGGAAGGCATAGCATGAGAGCTTGATTGTCCTAGCCATGAGACCAAAGGTGGAGGCATACTAGTGACCATGGGTGCACTTAGTTGCGAGACTGTCATGCTTTGAGTGGAAGATGTGCTGGCCTAGGTCAGGTCATTGGTTTGATTGGGTATAGTCTATGTCAATGTGGGTAAAACCAATCATGGAAATATTTGAGACACAACAAGTTGTATCTAAGGAGGTTGAGTAGTGTTTTGACCTGTGAGATGGTTTTTGGGCCATATGGTTGATACACTGAATTCAGCGGGGAGTTTGACTCCCATCTTTATTAGCATGGCTAAGTAACATTCAGGGTTCCTCTCTACAACAATGTCAACTACTTTCATGGAGTAAGCATCTTTCTCCATATCTTCAATCTCTACTTCTGTGATATCTTGGAAAAAGGCTGCCCCACGAGGTTGTTCAATAAATAGAGTAGAACTGGTGTTCACGAAAGGATCATTCTTTTGCTTTGTTTCCCAAGCGGGGAATCTATTGATATATGACTCATCAGGATGTGTTCTATCCTTAGAACTTGTGTAAGGCCCTCCATGAGGTGTTTGAGACATAGTGTGGTCTAGGTTTTGTAACTAAAACAAGTGATAAAAAGAAAACAAGGAAGAAAATCCTTTCTAAGGAAGTTTGAGTTATGTTTTGGACAAGGGTAATTCTAAGGACAGATTTTGATATAGCTTGATCTCAAAGTGGCGATGATAAAAAGATAAGATTTGCTGACCTTTGCCTTGGACAAAG
Organism: Thuja plicata; assembly: GCA_018584345.1. Taxonomy (NCBI): domain Eukaryota; kingdom Viridiplantae; phylum Streptophyta; class Pinopsida; order Cupressales; family Cupressaceae; genus Thuja; species Thuja plicata. Next base: position 3,843,413 of record MU227297.1, read on the forward strand.
TCACTTTGATAAAGTTGATGATGTTTGATATGATGAGATCAAGGTATTTAGAGTCTGAGCTTTCAAACTAACAATGTTTTTGATAGTAATCGTGCTTTACAGAGAAGGGATAATCTTTAATGTTTAGAGATTCACACAATTTTCTTTACATTTTCCTAGGATAGACACTAGTTTTGGACACCAAATGAAGAGTTCTTTCAAGATTTTTAGGTCAAAACAGGAATATAGTATCTTTGGTCAATTGCAGTACAACTCCACTGATTGTGGTAAAGTAAATGGTCAATTGTGGTAGTTTATCACCGATTGCAGTAATAAACATGATGATTGCGGCAATAAACAAGTTAATTGCAGTAGACTTCCTTCAATTGCGGCACAATGCGGGAAATTGCGATAAATGAGAAACAGTCTTAAAAAGGACCAAAAGATGGGTACCACTGCTTGAAAATTTTGAAATTTTTGGAATTAGGCTTCTGATTTGTAGGACAGTTGATGTTGACAACCCTAGACTTTAATATGTTTGACTCATTTTGATAGTTTGGATGTTTTATTTTGCATTTTTAGAAACTGATCAAAGAAACAAGCACGATAGACACTGTGTTTTAAAGAATGAAGATTGAAAAATGTGTATGTTCTACAATTTTTCAAGTTGCAAGGTTATCACGAGGTCTCAACAATGAACATTCAGATTAATCTAGGTCAATGGCTTCCTAATACAATGTTATAGGCCCAATGCTTGAATGTTTGTTAGCTTACACAATAATTGTCATGCTACTAGGACACAAAGATCCATGACGTAGGTGCCCGTGTTTTTGCCATTTCCAGGTATTGTTGCCATGGAGTGAAGATCTCTTTCACTACAAAAATACCGTGGGACACATATGTTGGGGATCTTGTGGAAAATTCTGCAACCCCTTGCACTATAATAAGGTACATGTTAGGAGGTAAAACAGGTTGGCCTCTAATTAATCAAGGTTGTAGTAAGGGTTCGTGGTGTCTATCTGATCGGTTTGTACGTGTGTAACTCACTTAAGAGTCTAGTTGATCACGCTGGCTCCTTAGGAATATTCACCCGATCCAGACTATCACCAACACACCTCACCCGAGCTTGGCTAGATAAGACAAAACTTTGGTTCGCGCCTTATTTATATACCGATCGGAATGATTACTGGTTTAAGGTCATTCTCTGAGGAAGAAGTGTATTCCCCAGACAGGCCTTTCTAAAAAGAACAAAAGTTTCTAATCTAACAGTTTGTGCAAGTGCACCCAAAACTCAAGATACAAGGTAAATCGATTAAGCTCCAAAAGTTTGAAATATGAACTAAGCTACACCACCATACAAGCACAAGTGTTCAATTTTAAACCCAAAAGTAGGTATTGATTGCTTGTTCAATTTTAATGCACCAAATGGAGAAATTATTTTCCTTGTTCAATTTTATTCCCCACGTCAATTTTAATCCCAATTTTGAAATGTGAGATGTAAGATGTTTGACAAACACTGTTCTTTTTAAACCCAAATAGACAAGTGAATGAATTTTAAGTTGTATTGTTGTATTGCCTCCTCGATTTGTACTTGTCAAAGAAAGTGTTTAGTATCTTCAGAAATGAAAGATTTTAATCCAAAATAGAAAAATATTTGAAAACTATGGAATTGTTGAGATTGCTGAAATTAATGGTGACTTTATACTTACCTGTGAATCTCTTAATTGAATCAATGTACCTCGTGTTTGCTTCGCTTTGATCGTTAGCTATGATTACGAGAATATCCCTTTGTTGTGATCAATAGTTGATGGTTCTCCTTCTGGAAGCTCTGAATGCTCTAGCACCTAGTATGCGTCTGATTATCCTCTTGGCCATTAGTCATTTTCTCAATCCCAAGAAATCAAGAAAGAACACACAAAAAGAAAACTTTTTCAAAGATATTTCTTTTTTTGAAAATATTTCTTAGAAAAAATAAAATAACGAAGAATAAAGTCCCTGTATAATTTCAAGACCTTTCCAAAAATGTAATTTTTTTGATAAGAAATGCTTATTTGTCCAAATTTAAATTTTTATGAAATATCATAAAACAATTATAAAAAATCATAAAAAATTTAGAAAAATATGAGTTTTGGATTCTAGCTTTCTTATGTCAAAGGGTACTTGCAAAAAAAAAAAATAGATCATAATTCCTTAATTTGTGCCCTAGGGACCCATTTTATCACAATAGACCAGTTTGAAAAGATCTATTATTTTTGCAAAATAATTTCATAGAAATTAAAATCACAGAGAACAGACCCCCTCTATAATTTCAATACCTTTCCAAAAATGTAACTTTTTTGATAAGAAATGATGATTTGTGTCCAAAATTAATTTTTTATGAAATATCATAAAAAAATATACAAAATTGTAAAAAATTTAAAAAAATCTAAATTTTGGACTCTAGCTTTCTTAATGCAAAGGGTACTTGCAAAAAAAAATTTAGATCATAATTCCTTAATTTATGCCCTAGGGCTCCATTTTATCATAAAACACCAATTTGAAAAGATCTATTATTTTTGCAAAATAATTTGACAGAAATTAAAATCACAAAGAATAAACCCCCTCTATAATTTTAATACCTTTTCAAAAATGTAATTTTCTTGAAAAGAAACTCTGATTTGTGCTCATAAATGATTTTTTATGAAATATCACAGAAAATTTTT
>MU227297.1:3861066-3891446 GCA_018584345.1 Thuja plicata
TAGAGTTCCCTTAAACCCATAAAATATTTTCATAGTTAGCCTAATAATTTTCTATAAGAACTCTTTTTTCTTTAAATATAATTATTTTCCATGGTCATTAATAAAATTTTGGTTATTGCTTGAGATTTGCCAATATTTTCTATAAAAAAATTGTGATTAAAAAATATTCGCCAATACAAATAATTTGTTTTCCCAAAAAATTGAGAGATTCGCCAATAGGAATTATTTTTTTAAAAAATAAAATGAAAGCTTCGCCAAGATTTTATATATTTTTATAGAGGGGGGTTTCTTAAAGTTATCCCTGGGAGGGTCTATATGTAGATTATAGGGAGCTCAATTCAGCAACAAGGACCACTTTCCTCTTCCATTTATAGACGAAGTGCTTGATTCTTTCGTCGATAAGCAATAATTTTCATTTTTGGATGGTTTAGTGGATATAATCAAATTAAGATAGCTCTAGAAGATCAAGATAAAATCACTTTTACCTGCCTTTGGGGCACATATGCATATTTTTTCCTTTCATTTTGTCTATGTAATGTTCATGAGCTACACTTCAAAGAGCAGGCCTTAGCATCTTCTACGATCTCACTCATGATTACATGGGGATTTATATGGATGATTTCACTATGTATGGTGATACTTATGAAGAAGCCTTGGGAAATTTAAAGAAGGAAGTTTCTAGATGTAGAGAGCACAATCTATCTTTAAGTAATGAGAAATTATACATGATGATGAAAGAAGCTATTTTTTTAGAACACTACGTATCAAAACATGGCATTGAGGTGGATCCAATCAAGATAGAGGTCATATCAAATATACCTATTCCATCTAATAAAAATGAAATTCAAAGTTTCCTTGGGCATGTTGGGTATTATAGGCACTTCATCAAAGATTTCAACAAGATAGATGTCCCCTTATATATACTGCTGACAAAGGCTATAGAGTTTGATTGGACTCATCAATGTCAACAAGCATTTTTACAACTTAAAAATGTATTGACCAAGGCACTATTATTATGACGCCCAAATTGGACATTACCATTCCATATCCTCACTGATGCATTTGGCCATGTTGTGGGAATTGTCCTGGAACAAAAAGAAGGTGATATTGAATATGTTATTTATTACATTAGCAAAAACCTTCAATATGCAGAGTTGAATTATACTATCACCAAAAAGATATTGGCAGTGGTCTACGCCATAAATAAATTCAGGCACTATATAACAGGGTATCAGGTATTCATACATATAGATCATGTAGAAATTAGGTACCTCATGAATAAACTTGTTGTTAGTGTAAGATTGGTTAGATGGTTGCTACTACTTCAAGAGTTTTATATAACTATAATAGATAAACCAATCAAACATAATGTAGTGGCATATTTTCTTTTGAGACTAACTCATGGAGGAGAGGAACCTGTTATAGATTACTCTTTTTCTTGATGAACACTTATTTGCCATCAATAATCAATCTCCTTGCTATGAAGACATTGCTAACTATTTGGTTATAGGAAAGACACCTCCACAATTCTCTCATAGAGAGAAAAAATATCTTGTATAAAAGAATCTACCTTACTCATGGATCTTTGGGTATTTATTCTATACAAGACCTAATAATGTTATTTGACATCATATTAAAGAAGATGAAATTTTTGATAGTTTGCATGCTTCTCATGATTAGCCATGTGGACAATACTTTGTAGCTAAGAGGACAGCCATGGAGGTACTTAACATAGGATATATTGGCCATCTTTGCATAAGGATTTAGTTAACTACTCCATGAAATGTGATCAATGTCAAAGAATGGGCGGTCCAAAAAATTTGGATTACATGCCTCTTCAACCTCAATTGGTTAGATTCAACCATTTGATAAGTGGGGTATTGATTTTATAGGCCCAATAGACCCTTCATCAAATAAAAAAGAGTATATACTAGTTTGCATTCACTATTTGCCCAAGTGGGTAAAAGTTAGAGCAATGACACATGCACAAGACAATAAAGTGGTAGAATTCCTTTTTGAGGAAATATTCAGTAGACATGGGGTATTAAGGAAATTTGTCTCACATCAAGGGCCTCAGTTTATCTCAATTCTTATACAAGCACTCTGTTGGAGCTTCAGTTGTTTGCAAAATTTGAGCTACCATTAATGAGGAAAAAGTGATTATAACATGCACAACATCTATGTCTGAGGACCGACTTCAAAAGACTATATTTCAAAATCAGGCAATTTTCATGACAAGTGGCTTGGTAGGAACCTCTATGTATCACAAGAGTGTGTATGTGTCAAGTTGTAGACTCCTTTGGTCAGTCTTTAATACAATCAGTTTTGGTGCCCTGAGGAAAATAATCATTCTTAGTCACTAATATACATAAAGTGGCCACTTTTTGAAATCAACATCTTGANTTGGTAGGAACCTCTATGTATCACAAGAGTGTGTATGTGTCAAGTTGTAGACTCCTTTGGTCAGTCTTTAATACAATCAGTTTTGGTGCCCTGAGGAAAATAATGATTCTTAGTCACTAATATACATAAAGTGGCCACTTTTTGAAATCAACATCTTGATCCCTAAAATATTTTCTTTCAAACCATCTATTCCTCCAAATTCTCTTTATTAGAGTGTACATGTTTGCCAATTTGTAGAATCATATGACCCCATTTAGTATTTTCCCAAACCCTTCCATTTGGAGTTTATTCATATCCCTGTCTACACATCACAAAATCCATCAAATTGAGTTTCTGTGGAGATTGATATTTCAGGTCCAAATATCTTTGAAGTCATTTGCTTTGTGTGATTACCCGCATAACAATGTGCTCTTGTTTTAAATTGCAAAGCATCAAAGATCAATTTGGAATCTTTTAAATTCAAAATCGAATGGAACTTATACAAGTTTACTACGTGTCAGTTCTTGAATTTTGAGAAAGGTCAACATTGACCTTTAATGTTTGGCACATGGAATGAGGTTAGGAAAAATTTCTTGGCAAGAATGCTCATGATACTTGAATGAGTACACCTACCCATTGGTGAATTTCTCAAAGTCAAGTTTACTAATTTTTCAAAGGCGATATCAAAGGCACTTTATTGAGCTTTAGAGGATTGAAAGAAACAATCAAAAATAAAAATGGGGGGCAACCCGTTTTGTCACTTCGATCCAGAAGTACATCCAATGAAAGATCTAAGAGCATTTCAGGATGAAAAGTGGTTTTCAAAGGAAGTTTTTTCAGTTGAACCTACATAGAGACTCGACATGGGTCATGGTGTTATAAGGGTATCTCTAAAGTTTTGTTATTTAAACTATTCTCATATTATGCTTAAAATTTTAAATGAGAATTCACATATGATGGTGCTTGTCAACAATATGACTTTAGATAGTGCATGATTTTGAAATCTGAGATTACAATTAATTTGCATGTTATAAAATGGTATGACATGGGCTCTATGTTCTGATCGTGAGGGACTCACCAACGTATGTGGAAATGAATATAAAATAAATAAAAATTCTATTAAAGTTTATTCTAAGGAAAGGTTTTAAAACTCTTTTATATGAGAGTGACTCTCCCCAATGAAGGAAGCCATCCACAAGACTATGATAATCGCCAAAGGTATCTTCGAAATGAGAAGTCCTACCGATGGGAAGGAAGTGTGTGTTGGAAACTCTCCCTGAATGGCCATATCTACTCGATGAGTTGTGATGAAACCCCAAATTCACAACGAAGTCATTTCATGGAACACGTTGTTTAAATTTGCACAAAACTAATAAGTTGAGGAGCATCAAAACCTCAAAGTTGATGAAGTTAACAGGCATAACACCAAACTCCACAAACCTTACCTTGCTAGAATCCTTCCTACCTGCAACAAAAATGGGACCATTGGAACATGCTTGGTATGATGAAATGTGGTAAGGAAAATGATTTCATACTGAATGTTGTAATTGCAATCACTGCTGTTCCATACTAAGTGCTTGGGGTCCACCTCTATATAGTGGTACCTCATAAACGAAAACTTCAAGTAAATATGCACACGAAATATGGACATAGAGACTACACATCTACCATTCAAAAAAATGCCAATCTATATGCAAGAAGTGGAATGATTGACGAGGCACGCGAACTATAAGATACAAGCCCATGCTTACCAAATATGAAATGATTGACAAAGGTCTAATGTTTTATGGAATGTAGTAAGATAATATCAAAAAATGTGTGACATATGAAGGTGTTTAAATAGTAAGGTATCCAAAGTTTGAGAGCATAGATAGGGCATACAAACTTTTTCGCAGCATGCACCACAGAATCATGGTCTCATGAGAAGTGATGATTGCAGGATATGGTTATGTCTATTAAGATACAAAGGATTTTATTAGATGAATACATATATGCCAAACACGGGGGTATGTATGTTGCACATGATTTGTTTGACAAAATGCCTAACCGAAATGTCATTCACAAAATAGAGTTTGCAAGTATATCAAACTATGGTATAAGAATGCTAATATTTGTTAGATGTGAATGAGTATGGAAGATGGTGAATCCCAGAGGCCCGACATTTGAACCATTCCAAAAAGACACACCTATGAATGAGAAATTTGGAATCATGAATTAAGTGACTGTTTGACTTAGTGCCTAATACAACAATATGGAAGTTTAGAAATGGATGGTTCATCCAGGTGCTATGATAGACACATAGAAACAGTGAATGTATACACAATGCACGTGAACAGTTACAGGCATGTAAATTGTTTAACAAGTGAAACTTGTGAATATCCAAGCACGGTGTGGAATCATAGAGATGGATGCAAATTGTTTGTCGAAATACCTCAGAGGAATATGGTAACATACACATGGTTTATTTCATCAGATAAAATAAAAATGTTGCTGACTTGTGCTAACTAGAGTGATTGAAATCATCATTATGGAGGTAGATTTCACCAGATTTTGTAGATGTGTATGAAAATTGTGGAGGCACAGACCAGGCATGTTGACTGTTTGAAATGTCATGATAAGCATTGGTTGTCATGCTACAAAGATGTATGCAAAATGTAATAAAACACGGATGAACTTGTGAACTTTTGACAAGGATGTATTAAATATATGACATCTGCAAGATGTCTTGATACAGAAAGTGGGAGGGTAGAGGAACGATTTAATAAAATGTCTCAAAAGAATGGTCACAAGCAAACCATGATTGCAATATGCTCACAGTGAATATTTGTTGAAAAATTTCTTAAATTTCAAGTATATGAAGTATATAATGTTCTCCTGTATCATTTTTTTGCAAAGTCTGTAAGTATGGTCTCTAAGTTGAAGAAACCCTTTTCAATTAAAGTATTCCTACCCTATTTTAAGCTAAACTTCAGGAAATATTGAAGCAACCCATTCATTTGAAATGGGGGTGATCACATTCGTCGTGAGCCTACAAATCACATGTTCATTGCTAATGAGATAGAGTGCAAGAAAGAATTCATCGATGCTAGATGGTTGGAGTATTTCCACAAGCTTATAGAGTTTGACATAGATATTGCTCTTCAGTTTGCCTTCTTGTTACAAGATGGAGTGGCTACAGTGAAGGGATTGAAGGTTGATGCCACTATGATATTCATTGCAGATATAACAAGGTTATCTACAGAAGGGGGGAGTATGTTGCAACTCATGATGCAGTGTCAGCCAAAGCAAAATTTACAAGGTCGGGGAATGATCCTCTTGAGGTTTCAAAGAAAGGATGTAGAAGGCTCTCATTTCCCAATAAATGGGTTGTGGTTGTGACTCATATAGTATGATACTTTACCTGTGAAGGGAGCTTATCAAATTTATATGCTCACCACTTTAAATTTCTCAGTCATCTCCTTCATGGCCAAATTATCAATGTATTTGACTATCTGGTAAGTTTCTGGGCAAAAAAGGATACAAAAGTCCAAAAAGGTAAAGATACCTTAGTTTCTCATCACTATTTAATTGTGTTACTTGTTAAGAGGAGTTTGAAAATTTACTTTCTTGAGATGACCAAGAAGGATTTTTTTTGAGATTAAGAGGGTTAAGAAAAGTTCAAGTTGTAGAGACCGTTTCTAAGGGTGTGAAAAAATGAAAACCTTCTCATTCTAGTACTTCTGCAACTAAGGGTTCATCTTCAGTTTCTAAAAAGTAACATGTACAATCTCCCAATTTTGTCTTAGTTTTGGAGAAACCTACACCAATCTCATTCTTGTCCATAGACTCAAGAGTCCTGATCACTACATATTTAGAGGAAGATAAAGAACCAAAATAGTTAGATCAAAGGGTTACTAGGAGATCTGGCCAACTCCAAACTGCAAGGAAGAAGAAAACAAATAAAAAGGTTGAGCCTATAATTGATGTTCCTAGTGGTGGAGAAGAGTAGGAGAGGAAAGGGGGTGAATAATTAATGCCAACATAGATGGACTACGAGGAGATAGAACATGAAATGCCTAGAGAAGGAGAGGAAAAGATTCTGGATAGTGAGTAAGTTTTCACTGAAGGGGAGCACAAGAAATGACAAGCAAGGAAAATATGCCAAGACATCTAGAGAGAAATCTTGACTGACTGGCTGAGTTAGTTTCTGAAGAAACTTAGGGTAGTATTCAGAAAATTATTGAAGCAATCCCTGAAGAAACTTAGGGTGGTTTTCAGAAAATTACTGAAGCAATCCCTGATGTAGTTAAGTCTGTGAAACCCCCTCCTATATCATGGTCTTTAATGACATTTTAGTTATGGGAACAAATTATGCAATTCAAACAACAAAAACTTGAATGGGATAGAGAAAAACAAAACATGAAGCTTTCGTTTGAGAAAAAAATTTAAAACAAAGAGGTAGAAATAAAAAGACTAAAGATAAAGGTAGAATTAATTGGTAACCATGTGCCAAAAATTATTAGTTGTAGACCTCCCACTAGAGTCTATACTCTTTATCTAAGAGAAAGGTTCCTAAGTTTTTAGTTCATGCAAATATATTGTGATCTACCTTCTTCTATTGTTACTTCTAAGGAATATTTTTTTGTTTTTCAAAATTCTCCAATTGAACTATAAAATGCAACGTGTGAATTTTATCCACATAATCTAGTTGTCCTTTACAATCGAGATTGGAATCCATTGTTATATGTTGGTGATCTACAAGTAAGGGCATTATGCCTTTATATGTTCAATGAGAAAAACAAGGGGAATCAAATTGAGAGGTATAGAGAAATGGAAAACTTTGCAACATTAGGGCTTAGACCATAATCCAATAATCTAGATGTTATTCTCAATAACTGGCTGGTCTTAATGAATAAACCAGAAGTGAAAAAGAAGGTGTTGTAAAACTGGAGAGACAACTATGAAATGTTAATACAAATGGTCAAGTCTGATGGAAGGAGTATACTCACACATATAGCCAATAGGTGGCATGAATTATCTGATGATTTTAAGCACAAGGAACCTCACTCCCCTTTCAATTACCATGTATTCACAAGGTTAAATTTTATATGCAGCTAGCAGAAAGGTGGTAGCTCACCTAGTTACCCCTACTTTTTCAATTACCTCTGGTACTTTGGCCAATTCCAAATTGGCGTGGAATGGAGCATATAAAATAATAGGAGGAAGCTAGATGGAGGTGAATTGGAAGGTTCAACAGATTCTACTGGAATCCCATAGTTACCAATTTAGGCATGATTGCACCTAAAAAATTTAGGTCTTTAGCTATGCTTAGGAACTCTTCTATAGTACATTCTTTAGGACAAGTAGGGCAGTAGTTGTAGGAATTATGAGTAATTTTTTTGGTGTTTTATTATGACTTTATAGTTCTATCTAAGACGTTATCGATTACTATGGTTATGTCCTTTGTGCTCAAAACTTAGGTACTATCATATGATTAATGAAAATTTCATGATATAATATGTTGGCATTAACTAAAGTTTTAGAGATGATATGTAGAGTGGTCATGAGTGGATGCATAATTGGTTGTCCTTGATGGAAATGTATTCAGATATCATGATTACAGTGATCAGTAAGCACTATATATGATTGGTAAAGAGAAGATCAACTATGTATGTTGACTAGTGTTCAAGAAGAACAATATTAAATAGATTGTGGTAGCGGCCGAGTTAAGAAAATATTCAGATGTTGTGCTCAGAGATATAGTATGTATATGGTATGAGGAATCTATGATTCTAATCACAACCTATTTGGTTGAGCAGTGATAGAGTTTTGAGTGTCACAGACACTAATACAAGTAGAACTCTTATGTTCTTGATCAACCAATCAGATGATCACAGATCGGTGAGTGGTAAAGTATATGTGATCATTTATAATTATATGATGACGTGGAATAAAGGTTATGCATCCAATGTATTGGTATTTACAAGATCGATGTAAGCATTTAAGACAAATTTATGGTGTTGCATTGGAGAAGTAAAAGCATTTTTTATTATCTAGGAGATATAAACTTGCAGATCTTAGCTTGACCTAATGCGGTCATGGTAAATCATTTATTTCATCAAGATTATCAAATTGACACATGGTAGTGTCACGGGAAAACAATTTGAAGATCAATTTTAAGGTGGTGCAAGTTGTTTATATATAGGAACTAATCTTATTGAAATAATGTTGTTGTTGTTGAAAAGAAGTATTGTTGTTGTTGAAGAATTGTTTTTGTTGATTAGGGTTTTATGAATTCAAGTCAAGATTGCAATCAGAGATCAGAGAGAAAAGAGTAGTTATAGAATATAGAGAACTAAAAATGATCTGATAGGAAATCAGTGCTATTCTACAGACCAACAATCTTGTTGTTCCCTAACACTTGCAGCGGGTCAAATCCTCTAACAAGGTGAAATTTAACATGTTCTTATTTGTAAATCCTTTAACAGGGTAGCTTCTTAATTGAGGTTTTAAATCCTCTAGCGAGGTAGATCATAGATGATCTTATTGTACTCCTAATAGTGTACTAATCACTTGTAACAGGGTGAACCCTCAAAAAGAGTATTTGTAGCTCTTAACAGGGCAAACTCATTTACTGTAGTATTGGGCTTGTGGGTGTCATCCCCACCGTGGTTTTTTCCCTCTTACAAAGGTTTCCACATGAAAAATAACTGTGTTATGTGTGTTAAAGTTGTGGATGCTTGATATTGTTTTTTGTTATTTGTTTATTTCATTCTTATGCTTCGAGGTTAAGAAGTTGCTAGTGCAGTTAATCAGATTGGTGGCTGAAATAGGTCAATACCTATTTGTATTGATTCACCCCCCTCTCACTCACAAGTTATCCAACGATTGGTATCAAATCATAGGTCTTTTTGGTGATAAGTCTAACAACTTGAGGAAAATATCCCTATAAGTCAACATGGATTTATACAAGTATGAAAAGCAACTTGAGGATGCAAGCCAAGTTATCAATGAACTGAAGGATAAGCTGAGGCATTCCCTTGCTAAGAGAAGAGAGATTGCTGAGCAGTTGAGTGAAAGTCAAGACTACATTGAACAATTGTCTGGAGGTAGTTTATCTAAACAATCGGAGGAAGCACCGATAGATATAATGGATAAAAACAGTGGACTCAAAAGTGAAGTGACAAATCTAAAAAGAGAACTTGAAAATTAGTTGGTCAAGATGGTTGAAGAACTTGAAAGAAGAAGGGCTACTGATAATGTGAAGAAAATTGTTGAAGATGCCCTAAAGATTAAAGATGAAACCCTAACAAAAAATTAAGAGCAACTATTCAGATAAGAGAAAGAGGTTGCTACATTGAAAGAACACTTACATGATACAGATGAAGATAAAGTTGATATTGAAAGAGAGAATGAAGGGATAAGGAAAGTGAATGAAAAACTAAGAGAAGAGTTGAAAGTTGCAAATGATCTACTGGATAAATTCAGAAAGAGTTCAGTTAAACTTGATGAAAAACTTGGAAGACAAAGGATGAATGGAGAAAAGCAAGGCTTAGGTTTTACAAACTTTGAAGCCGGTGAATCTTTTGGCACCAAGGACATCAATGAAGAAAGAAAACCAACTCCCAAGGTGAACAATAATAATGGCAAGAGAAGGTATAAACCGGTATGTTTTAATTGTCATAAGGAAGGTCATACTGCTAATATATGTTGGTTTAAACCGATTGGTCCCAATGTCAAACCTAGAGGTTCTACTCCTAGAAATGATAACTACAATGCGAGACCTAATACATTTCATGGATTTTGTTACTATTGAAACAAGGTTGGACATAGAGCTAAAGAGTGCAAGGCGAGAGAAAAAAACCACTGGTTATATGACTACAATAGTCAAAGACCTATCAATCAAGGCAATCGGTCATATGTTACTTGTTCTAAATGTCACAACTATGGACACATGGCTATGAACTGCAGATTAAGGCCATACAGAGATAATTTAGGTCCCTCAAATCTAACATGTATTGTTTGTTATGTCTGTAACAAGGTTGCTCATCTTGCTAGGACATGTAGAGCAAGAAATTATACTACAGGTCAACCGATGAGCAATGATGAAAATTCCAAAGGTAAAGAAACTACCAATGCTAATGAAATAAGGAATGATATGAAGAAGGCATGGGTGAGGAAAGGAGAATTGAATTCATCAGAATTAACTGAGAACTTCACTAGTCCAGGAAATGTGGAGAACCCATCGGTGAACTAAGCACATTATTTTGTTAGGTGGAGCACTTAAATTCAAATCATTTACCGATCCCTAACTTCATGAGCGGTAAGATTCATATGCATTCTGAGATGCCTATTTGTGAATTAATGATGGTTAGTGAAGATTAAGTGTTTGTGTGCATATAAAAAGTGTTATGTTTTAACCATTGTGGTCGGTGGTAAGCACTATTTGACCATTATGCCTAACGTCTACATTCTCAAATGTTATATATATGATAAAGTACACTCTTTTATGACTTTGCATTCTAACGAAGTTTATTGGAGAACATTTGGTTACATTCTATAGCGAGAACTATTTGTGTTTGCGGACTAAGATTTCATGCAGGAGACTCTAATTATTGAAGTTGAGGTTATAGCTTGAACTAAAAATATACATATAGGAATCATTGTTGTTGTTGATTGATTGTCAACATTATGGATACTCCAGTTTTGGTCGACATCATTGATGAGCCAAGACCCGTATTCAAGTTACACCCGATGAAGGCAAACAAAAATGATCCAATGGGTGCCCTATCTTTGATACCCTATGGTGTATTGTTAACTGAAGATATTCGTTTGTTCATTCATTGAAAATTGGAAGAAATGAGAACTGATGACATCTATAATGAATTTCTTAAGTTGAGCGATGGTGTAAGGTAAAAGATGAACATATGCATTTGGTTCAAAAAGGTTTTACTTATGCTACCGAGATACCTAATGAGTTTCATACATAATGGATAAGATATGTTTTGATCAAAGTACATGATCAATTTATTTGGTTGGATAAGACTCTCAANATAATGAATTTCTTAAGTTGAGCGATGGTGTAAGGTAAAAGATGAACATATGCATTTGGTTCAAAAAGGTTTTACTTATGCTACCGAGATACCTGATGAGTTTCATACATAATGGATAAGATATGTTTTGATCAAAGTACATGATCAATTTATTTGGTTGGATAAGACTCTCAAGATTTCAAAGGAGTTAATCCAAAGTGTTACTAGATTTTGTGTGACCGGTGAACCACATACTCTACGAACTATTGCTGCAAACCTGGTTACTCGTTTAACCAAATCCAAATAGGATTACAGAGCCATGACTATCAAGGATATAACTGACAAGGAAGTAAATTTGCATCCATGGTGATAGGATACAGAGTATATCAGTCTATTCGATTGAATAGCGTACCCGGTGGAGCTATTCATGTTGCATGCAAGATGGTAAAGGAAGATGAAAAATATGATCTTTGTGAGATGTTGAGTAGTCAATTCTTTGTGAACATGGAGAAGATCAAGAAAGATAAGAAGAATTCATTCAAATATGGATCACTCCTGGTATTTATGTTCTTGTACTTGCAGAATCATTTTCCTGGAATAGGTTCTATTACATGGTCAAAGGATAGATTGGTAGTAATTTAGATTAAACAATGCATAATAACTTTAGGAAACAACTTTGATTCGGTTATGTGGGGTTACTTTAAATATTTTCAAAGAAAAATTCACTTAAGAGAGAGAATCCCAATCGACATTGTTGGGAAGTATAAGGATGATATCTATTTTATAGTAGATACAGATACTTGCATGTTGCAGACAGTGCAACCTAGAACATGTTGGATACCTGTTGTGGGTTATGATGTTTATTGTGATCTAGTCACTATTCATATTGATATTTTATCATCTAAACCAATTGATACTTCAACACCTAGGTTTGGAACTTATGAAGAGTCGTCATTGAAAATATACAATGAGTTGAGAGTACCTATAATCCAAAGAAAGATCAAAAAACAAGTTGACAATTTAGCCAAAATGAGTGGCATTACACCTGAAATGATGATAAAACTTAGAAACAAAATGGAAAGTGAGGAAGCAAACACTTCTGCTGCAGGACAAAAGGTCGGAACTGAGTTTGAGAAAAAGTACACTACTATAGAAACTAATAAAATTGACAATTCTATTATTCTTGAGAACATTGTTAAATACATTAATGAACATGGAAATATGATAGAAGTATGGACTAACTTTGACAAGTTTGATAGTGAAGAGAAAACAAAGATTGAAGATGCAGCTGTAAAAAGTTTACACACTTTTTGTAAATCACCAAGTAAATTGTACAAAGATGTACCTAAAGAACTGTTTAATGTAGTTAACAAAAGATGGAGAGAAGCTTTGAAGATTGATAGTAATGATGGAACAAGAACTTACACTTTTGCAACCCGAACTGTCTACCAAACAGATAGAGTTGACATTTGAAGCAATAAGAGAAGATTATAAGACAAAGAACAGAGTTACAAGAATTATCATTTGAGATACTCAATCAGTAAGAAATGAGATAGTGGATTTATTGAAAAAGTTTATGATGTCTGAGATTGTTGCTAAAGTCAAATCGGTTGAAGAGGCAAGGAAAACACAAGAGAGAGCAACTGAAGAGATTATGAATTCATAGATAATGTTATCTCTGATATTCTAGAACAAATTGTTAAGAAAGAGACAGGTCACAAGGATGGTCAAAATATACTTTCAGTATTTAGAGAAAACTAGATCTAATCGGTGAAGCAAGCACAATGAAGAAGAGAAAACCAAATAATACAACTAGTTCAGAAGAAGATGAAGAAGAATATGAAGATGAAGAAATAAAAAAAACTTTTGATATTATTCAGATGAGCCCCAAAGAGCTATTGAAAATGTCATATACACTCAGGGAGAAATCTTAAAGGAACAAGTTGAAGGAAAAGAAAAAGAGGTCAAAATACTAAAAGGAGCAAGAAGCATAATTAAGAACTTAGTACCTAATGTTAGATATGGAAAAAAGATAATCCTATTGATCAATTGGGTATGTTGATCAAGGTTGTTTCTAATCAAGTACCTAACTTGGAGAGTGCACCTATGGAGTTAGCAATGAAAGAATAAAAGAGACAATGGGATGACAATTTGAAAGAGACCATAACTGTAGAAAAAGAATCACTTACAATTCTAGTGAATAAAATGAAGGAAACTCCACGGGAGAAAGGAAAGATGCTTGTAAAAATTTCCAATGTAACATCATTTACACAAGATCTAGAGAAGAAGAGTGAAGAAGCCCAACATGAACTTGATGATTTGATTATGAAATTTGATCCTCTAACCTGTTCAGTTTCAACATAAAATGTTAAGGTGAAGATGATTTCAGAAAACATGAAGATGTTGCAAGTTGAGTAGGATAAAAAAATATTATCACTTATGGAGTTGCATGCCTATCTAACTCCCACTATGGATCTCATGTAACAACATGTGAGATATACAGATACAATACTAAGCCTACAAGAGGTGAACAATTTGAATGATATGGAAGGATCAACATTGGTTATACATGGACATATCTTACCTATGGAACGCTTACACAAGTCTTGGGACACATCACTAAATTCAAAAAATATCAACTTCAAGAAAAATTTTGACCGAATGTAATTCTGGTAAGTACTTATAATCCTTTGTCTTTGTAGAAAAAAAGGGGGAGAATGGTGTATAATGTATTGTATGGAAGAATGATGTAATGTTTTGTGATAGAAATATAGCATGCATAATGTAAGGGGGGGTATGCTTTAAGTATGATTTGAGGATTATATTGTAGTATGTATTCAATGCAAGATTTTTGAGATGATTTTTAAGAATTTTTTCCATCAATGCCAAAGGGGGAAATTAGTGACATTATGCTAAAGTTTTGAATATGATATGTAGAGCGGTCATGAGTGGATGCATAATTGGTTGTTCTTGATGAAAATGAATTCAAATATGATGATTATAGTGATCGGTAAGCTTTGTACATGATCAGTAAAGAGAAGATCAACTATGTATGTTGATTGGTGTTCAGGAAGAGAAATATTAAACAGATTGTGGTAGCATTCGAGTTAAGGAAAGATTTAGATATTACACTCAGAGATATAGTATGTATATGGTATGAGGAATATATTATTCTAATCAAAACCTATTTGGTTGAGTGGTGATAGAGTTTTGAGTATCACAGACACTAAGACATGTAGAACTCTTATGTTCTTGATCAACTAATCATATTATCATAGATCGGTGAGTGGTAATGTATATGCGATCATTTATAATGATATGATGACATAGAATAAAGGTTATACATCCAATGTATTAGTATTTACAAGATCAATGCAAGCATTTAAGACAGATTTATGGCGCTGCATTGGAGAAGTAAAAGCATGTTTTATTATCTTGGAGATATAAACTTGCAGATCTTATCCTGACCTAACGCAGTCATGCTAAATCATTTATTTCGTCGATATTATCAATTTGACACATGGTATTGTTGCGGGAAAACAATTTGAAGATCAATTTTAAGGTGGTGCAAGTTGTTTATATTTAGGATTTTCTCTTATTGAAATAATTTTGTTATTGTTGAAAATAAGTATTGTTGTTATTGAAGAATTATTTTTGGTGGTTAGGATTTTATAATTTCAAGTCGAGGTTGTGATCAAAGATCAGAGAGAAGAGAGTAGTTATAGAATATAGAGAATTGAAAAGGATCTGATAGGCAATCAGTGTTATTCTATAGATCAACAATCTTGTTTTTCCCTAACAATTGCAGCAGGTCAAATCCTCTAACAAGGTGAGCTTTAGCAGGTTCTTATTTGTAAATCCTTTAATAGGGAAGCTTCTTAATTGAGGTTTTAAATCCTCTAGTAAGGTAGATCATAGCTGATCTTACTGAACTCCTACAATGTACTAATCACTTATAATAGGTTGAACCCTCAGAAAGGGTATTTTTAGCTCCTAACAGGACAAACTCATTTACTGAAGTATTGGACTTGTGGGTGTCATCCCCACAGTGGTTTTCTCCCTCTTACAAGGGTTTCCACATGAAAAATAATTGTGTTATGTGTGTTAAATTTGTGGATTCATGATATTGTTTGTTGTTATTTGTTTATTTCATTCTTATTCTTTGAAGTTAAGAAGTTTCTAGTGTAGTTAATCAGATTGGTGGTTGAATTAGGTTAATACCTATTTGTATTGATTCATCCCCCTCTCAGTAAGAATTTATCCAACATAATAACACACACACACACCCACACCCCCACACACACACACACACAAACCCACACCCACACACATAGTCTGAATTGTGGTTTGATGTCAATTTATGGGTTAGATGTGATGAAGATTAGATTAAATTTTATATAAGTGGTTGTTTTCTTCCTAACTGGATTTTGCAACACATGTAGGAATATATTTCCAAAATTCCTATGGCCATGAACTGTGCAAATTCCCAAAGTCGATGATTGGATGAGTGTTGAAATAGTCTTAAAAATTCAAATCACCTTTATCAACTTGTTCGAGGAAAGGAAATATTGAATACTTATTCCAATTATATTAGTAGGGATATAACGACTAGTTGCTTCTGAATGAAAAGTGTAAATTTAGTTAAAGTTTTCATAAATGAGCGCCACCTCCTCTATCACATTGCATGAAGCTCAGCCACTCACTGACTCCATCTGCATCCATAGACTAACAAAGAGATGCATCAGTATCAATGACATATATATATCTATATATATGCACGTATGAAAAAATCAAAGCATCTATATCTACTACATCAAAATCACTCATCTATACCTGCATCTCTAGCTTGCCAATCTAGATTGCCAGGGGGCGCACTACTGCCTGATGCCCTAGGTGTGCCTATCTTCTAAGCCAGTGGTGTTGCTAGTATCACCCTCACTAGCCTGGGAGACAATGGGGTTGATGAGGTGGGTACAAGTGATCACATCATAGGAGGTGGAGCTGGTGCAACTACTGCAGATGTGGGTGAGTCCACTTGTTGTCCTTGCTTTTGGGATGTGAAGCCCAATGGTCATATGACCATTCACTTTCCTTTGTCTCTTCATATTAGAAGAGCTCTTTATAAATGGCTGAGTAGTCATGTATTGTAACAGTTGTTGGACTGTATCATTGATTGAGTTAATATAATTGATTCCCTTCTTTGAGTGTGGACGTAGGCATATTGCCGAACCATGATAAAATCGTGTCTACTGTGCTTTGTCTTCTTCGTATTGTGTTTTCATTTTATTTCTGTGTTCATTTAATATTTACAGTTGGTATCAAAGCCTAGGTGAGGCTAAAACAGAGATGGAAGAAGATGAAGTCAATTTTGTCATCAATGAATTTCTTGGAAATTTAGGCTCACTAGAGAATGATGTTGGGCTTGCAAAAGGTAAAAGAATTCACCATGTGCATTGGTGGGATGGCTGGGAAGATAACCCTGAAGCTAAACCAGAAGAAGATTTTAGAGCTCTTAGATCTGAGCTTTATGCAATTTTTGAGCGCACGGGTGGTGTGTAACGTAAGAAAAATGCAATGAAAGAATTGCAGAAGAGGGAAAAGACAGACAAGTTTGGCAAGTCTATTAAGGACCTGGTGATGGTCTATTATCAAATGGATTTCTTTACTTCTGGGTTCAGTCTTGATAATCTGAATGCTTTTGCTTCCAAAATTCATAGGATGTTGCAGCTGGATAATGAAGAAGCACTTGTTCTTGGTGAATGACAGTCTGTGACAAACTTCATTGCAGAAGAAGATGAAAGGGTAGACAACAAGTTCATTGCAAAAAAAAGATAAAAAGGCAGAAGATGTTGAGGTTGTTGCAGTCGAGAGAAGAGGCCTGTGTATTGGCCAAGAAGAGGGTCAGGAAACCCAATATGTTGCTCATCCTAATTTGATACCCACAGACGTGGGTGGCTCAAGTGGAATCCACGGGAGTATGAAACCAATTCTAAATTCCCCTATTCATAATTTGGGGTATTTGATTACTGCACCAGACAAGCATCTGCCGCAAAAAATAACAAAAGATAATGCAATTTTAGCAAATTTGATTCACTTGGATGGTGGATAGCTTGACTTGCATGATGGTTGTAGACCCGTAGGAAGTTTGAAAGCCCAAAATGTTGGTCTGCATACGCAGCCAACTTGGTTATCAAAACCATGTCCTTTGCAGGTATTACCAAATGCCAACTGTATGCAGACAGCTAGAAACATTAGTTTTGATGGGATATCTGCAATCTACATGGGGTATGAGACCGATTCCTTGTCACAAAAATTGTTTGAAGATAATTTGCAACGCAAATCTTTTTGTAAGGAAACCAATTAGCTGTGTGAGGCTACTACCATGAGTTCTCTTGATGATTTAAATTCAAATTTGCATAATTCACAGAACATGCCAAGGGATTCTATTGTTATACAGACACAAAATGCCCATAATCTTATTAATGCTAAGTCGCAAGCAACTAGTTCTGATATACAGAGTCATGTTAGTAATTTTTTCACTATTGCGAGGCCAAATGAGTGGCGTGCATATGGTGGGTTTATTCACAAGAGAAAATCTAGGGGATTTGACTATGCCGCACAGGAAGGTCTTTCCAGTGATGATGACGAGGGAAGCAGTTATCTTCATTTTCAATATTTTCAATGCATCGTTCCTTACATTCGTCAGCCACTTGTAGACAAGATTGTTTATCTTGCTCAGAGATTTCCACCACGAAAGACATTAGGAAACATTGAGGACTTTTGCGGTAATTCCTTCACCGGACGTCAACACATATGCGAGTTGACTAGTCTGCGGCCCGTGTTTGTGTCTCATTCCCAGGCTGTGATTGATGAAAGTGTTGTTTTGCGTGAAGCAAACCACAGAGGTGAGCATCTACGCAATGCCAATTTGGGCAGAAATGAATTAAGGATGCAAGAAATAGAGGAGAATTTTATGGATAGGATAAAATCATGGGATGATTTTGGTAAAAATAATTCAGAAAATGATAAAATAAATATTGGTAATTGTGGGAAGGCCGATTATATGGACGCTTCAAATTTGTGAAGGGGATACACATAAACATTAATATTTTTATTGTAATTTCAAAAGGTGAAGGTACTCCCAAAACTATGTTAGAAGTTCCCACAAACGTTTATGGAGGAAGTTGTGTTCTTGGTGAATCAGTGCCCGGTAAAGTTAGAGGAAAAGATGTTTTTGAATCCAATCTGACTTGGAGAAGGCTCATCCGGAGTGTGCTGGAACAAAGTCTGGCGAAGTTGAGATCTTCTCAAGGTCTCATTCTCTGAGATATGAAACAGAAAGCAGGGGATGCCACTCTGCATGACTGTGTCGGTTGGACTTCACGGGGGAGATTGTTGGGATGTGAATCCCAACGGTCATATGACCGTTCACTTTCCTCCATCTCTTCATATTAGAAGAGCTGTCTATAAATCGCTGAGTAGTCATGTATTGTAACAGTTGTTGGATTGTATCATTGATTGAGTTAATATAATTGATTCCCTGCTTTGAGTGTGGACGTAGGCATATTGCCGAACCACGATAAAATCGTATCTACTGTGCTTTATCTTCTTTGTATTGTGTTTTCATTCTGTTTCTCTGTTCGTTTAATATTTACACCTACCTCAGCTTCTCCTCCTCTCCTTATTTGAGAATATCTATTGCAAGACTCCCCTCTAGAGATCCTTCTCTACCCATCTGCGGGGGTGGCTGGCCATCTCCACCATCATCTAACAATGGCCTGGGGTTGCCAGGTACTGCATTGAATGGGAAAATTGGTGTAGGCCCGATCCTCGCCCACCACCATATGAATCCATCTGTGACCCCGACATCACCAATATCCAATGTTGGGGGTGCATCATCATCATCTCCTCCAACTGGGATGTCTGGAATGTCTATGATAGTCATTCTAGCAATGTCTTGTGGTCATGTCGCACTCAGCGTTGATCGAATGTAAGTACGTACAACCACCGGAATGGTCTACACCTGTCCAAACTGATGCATGCGGTGCCTCCAATAATATAGAACCATAATGTAATTGTGGTGCCCTATAAGTAACCAGTCCCGCTACATGCAAGCCATCTTTCATCCTCGCCACACTGCCATCCCTCAGTAGGGGCGCCAGACGATGTCCCACGTTCCAAAGCAATCAATCACGAGCCTCTGGTGTTGTAGGTTGTCAAGCCTCCACTCTCTAGGCCGTAAAGGATAGGATACCATGCTCCGTCCCCATGCATATCTTTCTCCTTTCTCCTCATCACTCAGATGTAGGGTACAAGGCCTCTAGGAAGGTATGATCCCTGTCCGTAAGTCACCACTCGTTGTGCTACCGTAGTGATAAGAATGTGGCGTAGCAAGGGAATCGTGACCTATCCCTACTCCATCCACCATAGGTAGATATAGTTATGGTCACCTCTCACTCAGCCCACCACCCATCTCTACCCCTCTCACAGTTGTTGCACTGTCAAGGGCTCATCTAGTGATACTCGCCTCCCACAAATGGGTAGGTGCAAGATCTGATATACATCCTCAGTTGATATCAGATATGGAGGACCATGATCACATGAAAACATTTTGACATCGTGACCCCTTGTAAAATAGTGTCCACGGTCTCCCATCCAAATTTGAAGCCCACTTGCTTGGACGATAGCACGGTACGCATACATCTATGCGGCACGCTATCATCCACAAAAATTGAAAATGAAACATTGTTCTTGGCATGTGTCCCCTCTCTCATATGCGTCTGAAACATCTACTTCCACCTATAATAAATGATAAAAATCCGATTTGGAACTCATTTAGTCTCTCTGGACTCTCCGAAATCTACAACTCTATCTTTCTCTCATACTCTCTCATATTATTGATGTCTCTTGGTTCGTAAAGCGAAGCTCTATCGGATTTTTGGGAGGATCTACATTTTTTCTTCATCTTGTTTGCATATCTTTAACTACTTGTTGATTATCTAGTTATTTTGTACATTTATTATTATCAAGTATCTCGCTATATTATCTTATCAAGGTAGTAAAGGTTTTCCTTCCTCAAGCGAGGTTCATTTTTACTAATTGTCTAATCTTTGTCTAATAAGGGATTTCCTCCCTTAAGAGAGGCTCATTCTTATTGCACGTCTTTGTGTAATATGGGTTCTCTCCCATTAAGCATAGATTTATTTCTATTACTTGTCTCCATTTCAGTTTATCACAAATCTATCTATATATCTGGTTGTCTTTGGAGGTGGGAACATCAAAGTGAGGGTTTGACTGAGGGAAGCCTCTTTTTGACCACAATATTGTTTTCATTTCTATGTGTGTAGGTGGTGTACAGGTACTTGAATCTAGATCTTGGAGACCAGTTAATCGATTCTTGACTTCTTTTTTCTCTATTATCTAGGACTCCAACATGGCGTACAAACGTCCCCACTGCGCGCTATTGTCTAAGGCTGAGAGATTCAAACTTGCACGGTATGATCTTCATTGTATGTATTTTTGGTTTATGAAGTCAAAACATTTGTACATTTTGTAATTTGTATTTCATTAGTATTTTCTACTTTATGTTTTATTACTTTAATATAAGTTCATTTCCTTTGATTTAGTTATAGTTATTTTATTTATCATAGTTAATTTTTGAGTACTTTACTAGATTTATTCCCTTTTCTTATCTTTGTACATCATTATCATTGAGGTAGCGTAAAAGATATTTTATCTCACATAAGGTGGACAATCCTTTACTCTACACTCCTTATTCCTCATATCTTTTTCCTTTGTGATTGTATTATTCATCATTGCAACATGGGAAATCATGTCTGCAATATCCAAAGAAGAAGTGTTCTAAATATTCTTAACAATGGCATCATGTTTCCTTTCTTCACCAATACTTATCACATGGGGCTTGTGTGCAATAGGGGCCAATGCCCAAATAGAAAGGGTTTTTTTATTTAGGGTTGAAACCAGACCCTCTCAAGAAATCACCATACTCATGCTCATAGGAAAATACAAGGTCAGCTTGATTCCTAATTTGATCAATAATAAATGTGGACTATAGATCCCACCCTTAAAGCAATAGCATACCACTATCCATGACAAGTTTCTTGGCCTCTTCAACAGTGAATTGTATTGAATCGAGATCATAATGTTGAAAAGTGGAAAGTGCAACCTGTTGTCGATCAGAGCTAGAAGCTTCTCCCTCCTAACCATCAACCTCTTGGCCTCTCTTCCTTTAAAATTCATCAAGAAACTTTTAAACTCCATAGTATGTATCAAATCCTCATCCTCTAATAATTGTGAGTATCAATCTCCCTATCATCTATCCATTTTCCCAATGGTTGATCCTTATATAATTAGAAACCATCACTAGGCCCTTCCCTAAACTTCTCCCTGAGCCTCCTTGTTGTTTGATCAACTTCATTATCATCCATATCAGCCACATCATTATAGGTATACTACTAAATTTCACACCTAGTCCTTTCCCTTTTAGGGGGGTCCTCAACAAAAAAAGAACTTGAGACTATAATTTCTCTTTGTTGTTGCTGAGGTGGAAGAGTTGGTATTTGATCCATCAGAGCATCATAATTTTTCATCATCTCCTCAATTCTTAGAAGAGGAGGTAAATCAGGCTAAAATCAAGGGAAATCACTATTTACCTCAATTAGCCTTGTTTTGCACATGATCAAACTCCTCCATTTTTCCCTGTTATTTTCTAGAACATCCTTCTTGAAGTAAAAAATTTATCACTAAATCTTCATCGTCCAAAGACTCATGAGGGGGAAGCTTCACCCAACTAATCATCTACACAAATGCCCCCTGATAAAACCCTCTGCATTGCAAAACCTGGGAGGAGCAATGTCCAACTTGAATTGCTTCAAGAAGGCGTTGAGCTCTTCAAATACCTTCTTTCCAGTGGAGAATTCTAAAAACTTAATCAATCAAGGGACAAGAATACCCCTTCTTTTATTTTGAAAGTATTCCCTTTAAACTAATAATAATTGCTAGAAAACTCAATAACAACAACTCTCTCAGGTACAAAAAATGGCAATATATGAGGGGGTTGCGGGAAACCATAAACTCTAAACATGGTGAAGTCATCAAAGAAATAAAAATCACCCTAGTAATGATCAAAGAGACCATAAGAAACCTCTTGAGTTTATCTTAAAAACTTTCTCACCTGAAGACTTAGCCTATTTTTTCCTTCCCCAAAAGGTTCATGATGGGGGCAACAATCTAATTCTGAAATTTATAAAATTAGGGGTCGGGTGGCTCATATCCCACACTCTTGTCCAACACTTCATAGGTACCCTCTCTCCAGTGAAACCTTCTCCAAGTATAACCTTTTATCTATATTATCATCATTGAAATATAAAATCAAATGATACAATAAAGAGTACTATTTGAAATCAATCACTACAGGGTTATATTGGATAACAACTAGGCCTTCATGTAAGGCATTCACCAAGTATGCTTGAAATTCGTAGTCTGTATTAACCTTGGGGTTCTTGATTTCCATCGCCATGCACATTATATCAATTGGAACCTTATCCTCCACATCAAATACCAGAAACCCCTGAACTGTATACATAAAATAATGTTGGAAATCTTTAAGGAAAAAGTCTCCTCTAAATTGTCATGAACTAGGGTAGTCTTTTTATCATACCCCTAGGCATGAACCTAGGCACCACCTTTCTTCTCAAGACCCACTTGTGGGCTGCATAATTCCTCTTTTCTCTCTCAAAGTCAATTCAGTATAATTAGTACCAATGATCCCAAAAGACTCAGTCAAACTCCTTTAGTCAATTGTCACTAGGGATCTTTGTTTTTCCCTTCTAATAACCTTGGTTGACAGGAAATATCTATAAGCTAATTCAATAAGGAACTCTACATCAATAACAACATCTTGCACTATTAACATGGCCAAATTCAAATCCCATGGATTTGACATGGGAGGGCCCTTAATTCTATTATTGAAAAAGTAATAAAACAAAGCCCATCCCGAGGCAACAGTGATTGGATTCCTACACCTAAAACAAGCATCGCTCCATTCATGTTCATTTGCAGATAGAGCGTTGGTAGTCCTAGGTAAAAAATCAACAAAATCTTTCCAATAATCCCTAGTTTGCCCTTTTTTGCAGAACCAAACCTACAGGTAGACATAGATACATTCCCTTCACCAATTTCTCTTAAATCCAATTTGACAATTAACAAGAACCAGAAAAAAGAACACTAAAAAGATTTCTCGAGAACGGAGAGAAAAACACTTACAAGTTCATGAAAATCACCCCCAATAGCATTAGAGACTTACTATGTAATTATGTTCATGTACCTTGAACTCTCAACTGAGCAACTCCAACTACGATTGTTTGGAATGAGAAAACAATCTCAAATTTTTAATTGCAATTTAACATCCCCACAATAGGTAATAATAATCATGCCAGAGATTCTCCTAGGAATAGTGTATTCAAACTAAGGATTACTTTTCCTATCATGAAGTGCATTTGAATTGTCGACCCAGGGACTTATACTTGAAATGGGACATCATGATTTGTGCACTAAGTCTCTCAAAGAGTCATATCACTTATGCTACAGGAAGGAAAAATACATGAAAGAGACTTACATTATTGTTGTAGGAAAGTAAACACACATAGCTACTTAATGAAATTAATGCTGACAACTGTAAGATCAACTTAAACCTATTTTATCAACCCAAATCATTCACTATAATTATCCTTGCAAGTGTTGTAGGAACATAAATGAGTTATAATACTACAGTAGAAAATAGTAAACTCTACTTAAAATGTTGTAAATGTTGAATGCAGATCTAACCTAGTCTAATATAATCCACCTCCCAAGTGGGCTCCCTTGGTTGGCTTCTGCTAACTACTAACACATAATATAACTCAAAATCACTACATTATATTTCCAAAAAATTGATTACATCATAATGAAAACAATGCACAAAACCAGAAAGAGTAACTTTGTTGTGCAAATACAACAATAGTATATTATCCAACTAACTACAAACTAAAAATCATATCCCTTTATATAGAGGATTGATGTTTATTCAAATCACAGAGATAAGGTCTGACTAATTTACGCCATAGAGAAAGGAGAATGTAATAGCCCACGACAGAATGTCATAAAGACTGGATAACAGGTTCAGCAAAGTATTGACCACAAAGAAAATATAGCAGAGTTATGTTCCTATATTCCCTTAGATGATGGTTTCTTCAATTTAGCAGGCATGTCTTGTGGTGTCATAACGGTTACCCCATCACAGCTGGGACTTCATTGTTTCCTCTTCAATATTGTCGATCCACTCTCAAGCTGCTCCTCTTTTCTGCCAGGTTAGTAGCACATGCAGATATATATATTCAAGTCAACTATTCAACTCAATCCAAATATTAGAACACACATTCAAATAGTTATATGAAATACTGTGATAGATATATAATGTTTATCAAAATATGTCACTACTATCTACACATAGGCTTTGGTGGTCTTGACTATACTTATAGCATGATCACGAGTTAAAACACTTAAAAGTTTCACAAGAGTTTTAGGAATGTCTTAAATAGAGTATAAAATAAACATAAAATAGTGACAAATTATTGCCCCATCATCTGCCCCCCTACAAGCATAATGCTTGTCTTGAAGCACTACACTTCTTTGAGATTCCCCTGAATTCTCCAACCCCAATCTTTCCCCTTCTCCTTCTCTTGAAGGTGTAGTAGAACCCTCTATTTTTCTCCTAGAAAGTCCATCCTATAATCTTCCTACAGTTGGTCCAAATTTGTAGCATTAATGTCATATAAGGGCCATAGAAGCATTGGTGGTTGAATTTTTAGGGGACACTAGAGCTCATGCCTGATTCGTCTGCCTAATTATATATATTCTAGTGCACGATGAATTGTTGCTTCAAGGTTAATAGGACTGTGTAGTTATGCTTTCTTGAATAATTCTGGAAACCTATTCCATCTGTTTCTAGCACTAGCCAAGGTTCTTTGAAAGGTAAAGTAGGACATCCCTTGATACTCTGTATAAACCTCTTCCCTGATAGTGAAAATTTTCTTCTTGGTTTCTGGCTTACTACTTTTAGCCCTCAAGGGTAGTGGTTCTGACTTTTCCTGGTTCCTATAATTATGTAATTATCTTTCATAATTTGATTCATTATGCATCCATGAAATTAAGTCCATTAGATGTATATCTCCAATATAGAGCACGAGATTTCACTCAGTCTCCTCTGGAATAATGAAGTTGTGTAGATATAATTTACAAAGCAGGTTTTGTTGCTAGGAAGGAAGGGTTTGGTACAAACCATAGAATTCTTGAGTTTTTTTGAACTCATAATTTATATCCTTCATAGTCATCATTAGTTGAAATAAGATGAATTGTTCTTTTAAAAAAATAGCATATACCCTAGGAGGAGGCCTGCAAGTTATAATTTGATCAGCCAATTTGAAGGCATGATCCATCTTCTTTTTCTACCTCTTTAGTTGCTCCTTCAACTCTTCCATTTCCTCCTTTTGATCATTGATTACTCTTTGCATTTTCTTTCTTTTTTCCTTCCATAGAGTTGTATCAAGAATAAAATGATTGTACAGACCAAAGAGAAAGGATTTCAAAGTAGGTGGGCCACACTCTTCTAACTGAGTATTTTGTCTCCTCTATTCTCTATATGCCTTCTTGAAATAGATGGTGAACCAAGTTCTCTGAAAAGGCACTAGGGCATTTTGAGAGTGTGAGTGGGCTGATTATTGAGGCATTTGAAGTTCTTCCTCATTTCCTTCTTGATCATTTTGATGACTCTCTCCAGGGTCATTCTGACATGTGACAGGCTCATCATCACATTTCTCATTTAGATTTTGAGAAAGATCTGGGATTTCTAGTCAAATTGGGGATTTGTCTAGAATATACTCTACATTGGGTTCTCCAGCAGATTTTTATAAAGGAACAGATTGACTGTCTGGGGACACTTTAGGAATTTGTCCTCTCATTCAAGAACTTCTCAATACAGGATTCTCTACAACCTCCACAATATTATTTTTACTAGGTTTCTTCGGTCTCTATGCTGCAGGAGTAGTTTTTGTAGGAGCTGACTTTCTTTTCTTACTCTTTAAGACTGTGGGGTTTTGTGGTTCATTTGCAGGAACTGAAGTTCCTTCACCAACTTTTCTTTTTCCTCTCTTCTAAGAAGAGGTAGGGGCATTTCTCTTGGGAGAAGGTGAAGGTCTATTTTATTCAAGTTTTTCAGGTTCCCCTTCTTGGGTAGTTGTTTCCTTAGCTGGCTCGGAGGGTGTGGCACTATCATTAATAGGTTGCTCAATGTGTTCATCCTAGGGTTGCAAAGTTTAAAGCTGAACAAATTCTGACCATGCCAAGGGAGAAACTTCCCTAAGGGATTTTTCAACTAACAGTTTGATTAGGGTATGGTGAGAGACAAAATTTGTATTCCCCTTCTGGGTCTCCTCGGCACTAATGCTTAGCATGTTATACAGAGAATTGGGAACATTTTTTGGAAGACTATGTCTTACATAGTTAAGAAATTTGAAATGATGTGCATGTAAATGAGAAAATATTCCTTGACAGGTCAAGTACCTTATAATGTTTGTTTCCATCTCATTGAATGGTGGAGGAAGTGACATGCATTTTCATCCTTGCTTGTTTATCTCCAATGGAGGGTATGTAGGAAGAGTAAACTGAGCTCGAGATGACCTAGCGTCGTGCTCATTGGGATAATGTTCCCCAATTGTTGGCAACCCAGTTACTTATGCTATGTGTTCCTCTGTTGTGAAAACCATTAAACCCCATACGGTTGTCTTTCCCTCCTCAAATGTACTCATAAATTCTGTTACTACCTCCTCATCAAATTATGTCAGTTTCAGGATATACCCCAGCCATCCAGACGCATTGAATATCCAAACTGCTTCAAAATCTGTGAGAAAAATAGTATGAACCATGGGCTCATGGTGCATCAACTGCCCTCCCATTTGTTCCAAATGCTTCCTTCAAATTTCTATTGTAATTTGTCAATTTGTCAATTCCCTCTTCTCTGCAATTTCCAAATTTTTTATTCCCTTTTGAATCACCTTAAATTTAAGCTTCCAAACTGTACTTCTTGAAACTACAGATTTTTTTCCTTGCAATCTTTCTATTGTATTTGAACATAAGAAATAATAATGCTTTCATAGAAGGAATTATAACTTTAAGTGTGATTTTTCACATAGCTTAATTATGCCCTTTCAGGGTTACGTCAAGTCAGAAAATATGGGATTATTCAGGAATTATGGTACGACACTTGTGTAAGAAATTAAAAGGACTTCATAAAACAAGGCACAAGTAAATATTTGAGTTGACAAGTAATCTTATGAGAAATGATAGGGACAACTAGAAATGACATGAAAAATTAATACACTTCCCTCCCCCCTACAAAATTAAGACAAGTGTCCACACTTGTCACACTTGACACGGGGTAAGGAACTGGCGTAATGCCTTAATTATAGATTTATCGCAGTATTAGATATAATTACCAAAATCTATGTGCTAAAAGTGGAAAGAAAGTGAAAAGTTGTACCTGTCATTCAGTTTCTGCATGCGCAAAAAAGGTGGCGAGAATGGAATAAGTGCAACGGATGCATGCATTAGCTGATGTGGCTCTTATTTA
The DNA here is from genome assembly GCA_018584345.1 of Thuja plicata. NCBI lineage: Eukaryota > Viridiplantae > Streptophyta > Pinopsida > Cupressales > Cupressaceae > Thuja > Thuja plicata. The sequence goes on from MU227297.1 coordinate 3,889,144, forward strand.
AAACATAGAAATATGGAAAGAGATGATGACATGGATGATGGGTGAGTGGAAGGTAGAGAAGTGGAATGGGTTGGAAATAAGAATATAGAAAATGAATGGAGAATGGGACTTCATTTGAAAATGAAGTGTTTATTATGAGCAGACATGAAGGGATGCTATGTTGAAGTTGCAGGAAGATGGTTTGCACCCTCTACTGCAGGAAGTATTACCTGTTGTTCTTGTGGATTTGTGTCATTGAATTGCTACAGGAAGTCGTCCTTGGTTTGGGGTTAATGATATAGAAGAAGTTGATGTACATTGACCAATAGTTTGAAATGCACTAGATCAATTGTCATCAGATGGACTGCTCCATTGTTGAAGACATGGTCTATTTCATATGGGCCCAACCATCTTATATGCAGTTTGCCTTGTATCTCTTAAAATTGGGAATCAAATTGTTGGAAATAATGGAATGGTGTACTGAGAGGGGAGGGGTGAATCAATACCCTCAAAACTTTTACCAATTAACCTTTATCCTTTTGTAATCAATACATTGTATTACCAACCATTTGTACTATTCTATCTTTGTGTATGTAATATCAATTCATAAAATAATTAGCATGTAAAATATTCATGAAATGTATAGACACATGACACAATATTTGGTAACGTGGAAAACCCCTATTAGAAGGTAAAAAATGTGGTGGGGATGAAACCCACAAAGATTCACTATCTGCAGAATGGAAGGGGTTGGTTAAGGCTTACAATTTTGATCACTTCTGATGATCTACCCTGTTAGGATTATTATGTAGAGACTGGTTAAGGTCTACTCTGTTAAGAACTTTAGCAACACTATTTAGTGTGCACTCAGTTAAGAGATTTACAAAGGATTGTTAAATCCACCTTTCAAAAGGATTTCTTCTATTTTCTACACTTGTTAGAATGGAGACAAAAATATTCAATGACCTGAGTATGTGCAATCTACAATTGTTGATTAGAGATCCAATAAAGATTACATGTATAATGTATCACCTATTGTGATTGATCAATACCACTATTGCTCAGTAGCCTTGAATCTTGTTCTTGATAACTGGTTTCATCCTTGGTTGCTCTTCTGCATAAAACTCTTAGTCTGATCCATAGATGTGCTCATCATCTACAATCATCATCACACACATGTGTTCTGATAGATTACATATCTATTTATACAATGATTTGACCTAAATGAGTTTCACATATTACAATGATAACTCTATGATCGAAGGTTTACAACTTGACCTTGATCTCCTAGTTTGCATGTTTCTAATTAGTTAGACTGATTAAAACAATTACAATTACATTTCTTGTCCCTCAAGAAATGGATTTAAAGCTAGTAGAAAAGCCAAATATAAAACACAAGTGTTTTATCTGACGTGGAAGTCAGATCCTCATTTCTCAGGATTCTAACTATCTCTCGGTAGACTAGTGCTTGGGTTTCTCTTTGGTCTGTAGGGTTCTTCTGTCATCTTCTCTATCAATTTGCAATGTACTCTACTTATCTGGTTTTCTGTGTCGGGTTTCTCTATCGGGTTCCCTTGTAACATTTTTGGGTTGCACTGTATTGTCAAGTTTTCTTGTAAACTTGTCTATCAATGTGCTCTATCCCTGTCTTTCAGTGTTAGTGATACCGATGGTTCCAAAACCATTTTCCTTTCATATACTAATGGAAAAAATATGTCTTCAATCTCCCCCTTTGACATTAGTATCAAAAACTGATATGTGCAACTACTAAAATGTTTAGTAATGTACACCATGTATTTACCTTGTCATTTATGACTCCCCCTATTGATATGCTGATACAGTATATGTATATACACTTATTGAATCTCCTTTATACATATCATTTTCCCCTTTGTACCCTATCAATTTCCTCCTATACATATCACTTTCTCCCTTTTTTGACAGTAAGGGCAAAGGTGTAATGACTTACAACTTGTCAAAAATGTGGGAGTGAGAGTTGTTCATGTCCTCCATCATCTTCTCCTATTTCTCTTGTAGGTGTTCTAGTGCCATTTTCTCTAATGTGATCCTGGTATGCATATCATAGATGTTGTCTGTGACAGACATCTCTGAGGTGGCTATCAATTGTCTTGCCGTTGTCATATATTTCTGCAGTAGTATCAGATTTGGTAAAAGTAGAGCCTGTAGCTCAGTTACCTCATCCCTAAACCTTGATTCTGCTTCTTGGATTTGAAGTCTCAACTTCTTAGCTTCCATTACCTTTGGATAATGCAACTGTATTGAATTGTCTATTATTGAGAGATTTTGAGCACTTGAATTTAGAT